>BPLR01014116.1:0-51384 GCA_021605095.1 Caerostris extrusa
GATGAGTTTTCTTTCGCAGCCATATTTTTTGACAACTCTTTCAATTACTGATAATTTTTTACAACTGTTTCAGAAATTAATTTTAAAAGTCAGCAGTACGCTTCTGTAATTGAATTTCAAAAAATATTTGGTGAAAATTGGAAATGAAATAAATAATAATAAATAATATCATTTAACCAATATACTGAATGAAATCCCTTACTAAAATTTAATATGGGGGCCTGATGGCTAACTCTCTGGCGTTAGGTATCACAGGTATTGGGTTCAAATCCCGGCTTTGCCCATGGGTGTTGTAGTGGTTCGGAATCCACTTTAAGCCGTAGTCCCGGTCCTAATAGGATCGTAGAGCGCTGCGGGGGCATTGTTACTCCGCGTCTGTGGCTTACCATCAAGTTAAACGCGCCCCCTGGGTAATGCAAAGTGAGTAACATAGGTGCAGCCCTTATGGCGAAGATCACGGTCTATTTGCCAGCTGCATTAGAAGAAAAAAAAAACTAAAATTTGATATTTGATAAAGTAGAAAACTGCCATTAAATTTTCTATTATTTCTATTTTTTTTTTTTTTTCATATGCAACTGAAAGCAAGAAAGCTAAAATTTCAAAGGCTATAAAGAAATGAATGTCTACTGATAATGCTATGAGTAATTTGCTGCCTATTTCATGCTTTTTTATTACTCGTTAAAGGTTTCAAAATCGTATGACTATTAATTTCTTTGCCTTTAAAGATTTTTTTATTTTATAAAAAAAGTTTAAAACAAGTTGAAATAATAAAGGGATAAGCTTGAGAAAAGCAAGCAAATCTTAACAATTTATCTAGTGCAGAAGTAAAATGTCTCTATTATCACAACAAGTATTAATGTCAATAATTATTGCTACTAAATTAGTTTGTTTTAACGCTACCCATGAGTTCGGTGCGTGTAGCTTGAAGATAAGCTACAGACGCGGATTAACAATAACCCGGTAACGCTCTACGATTCTGTTAGACAGGGATCTACGATTTCAAGTGGATTTCGAACCACTCCAAACATCCATGACACCGCCGGGACACGAATCCGAAACCTGTGGTACCGAGCACCAGAGCTCTAGCCACTCTGGCATTTCTAAAAGGATTTGTCCACGTTGTATACCGTAATAAACAATGAAAAAATATAATTTATATTAATATCACGCATCAAATAGCAACATAATTGGCGTAGTGCGACAGAAACCCTTCAGAGGTTTATGAAAATGGAGAAACTAAACACACATAAAACAAAATGCCTAACAAATGAATGAAATAAGCATATAGCTTTTTTATAATTGCGGCAAATGAGTACATCCTATGAACAATAAATAATTTCTCAATAATGGTTAGCACACAACTGAAATTAGCAATATCATTACATAATCAAGCAAGCAGTAATCAGACTTGTAATTATAAGATTATAATGAATACACACTACTCTAAAAATACAATCATTAAAAGGTTAACAATAGCAAAACGGAGATTTGCCAATGCTCTATTAAAAGCAATTATGCTATAGAAGTTACTGTATACAAACGATAGAATGATTAATAGACTATAATAAAATCATACATTTTTACTCCAAAAAGATTATATTGACATTGATCTATTTCCTCCTCTGTTACCGAAAGAAAATCCCATTTAGCTTTCACTGAGGAAGATTTGTACCAACTATATTTTAATGAAGCCTTTTGCTGCTTGATTCCATACTGTATGTGTTCTATTCGTTGCGCTAGTATGGTTTAGTACAGGGCTGGCCAACCAAAACAATCTTGCAGACCACTTTAGAAATGCATTGTTACACAGCGGGCCGCATATGAAATTATAGTGCGTGTTTATGGCAACGAGATTGCTTATGGGCTGGCAAACGACGGCAGCCTTAAGAGTTCTAGTGATGGTGGCTGTCTCTCTTTCTGGGAACTTTAATATAGGGTCAAATTAGTTACCAATTCCTCTTCCCTGTACATGAGTGGTATGATTGTAACCGTCCTGGTGCTGCTTTAATTGAAGCTGGTAGTAGATCGGCTTTTGCTAGGTTCCACAGTGGTCATTTTCGGGCTCAATGTCATGTGTCAGGCCTTAAGGTTTATCCCCCTTTTTCCCGAATTGTAGCTTGGCTCAAGCCACTCCTGCCCGTATCTTGACCTGCATTGGTTGCCATAAGGGCCACACCTTCCTTGAAGATAAGCCACGAAGTCACGAAGCACGAGACTTGAAGATAAGCTACGGACGTGGAGTAACAATACTCCCGCAACTCTCTACGATCCTAATAGACCGGGACCTACGGTTTAAGTGGATTCCGAATCACTACAAGCATTCATGGCACCACCGATATTCGAACCCGAAACTAGGGGAACCGATAATCATATATATATATATATGTGTGTGTGAAAACTTTTATATAAAAACAACCAATATCAATGATTTCTTGTATGTTACACTTTACATATCACAAAATGTATGTCGACGCGAAAAATATTTAAACAAAATAGATTATTCTGAAATTATAACTAATAATTATTACATGAATATGAATTATTTAAAATTAATAATTGTTATATAATTCATTTTAATTATTATTATTTTTATTTTCTGTTTTTCATTATATCTTAAAATACGAATATTTTTAATATATATGTTTTCTATTCGGATGATGGAAAAACATGTTTTTTTTTTTTTTTTTTTTTTTTTTTGCTACAGTTTACTGTGCATTGCTTTTAATTAAAAGTTATAAGATCTCCACATTTTGTTCAGGCGCCAGTGCTTATTTTCGTCACAGACGAGGTAATTCAAATATTTTATTTAATAATAGATTTTAGTATTTTGAAAAATGATTTATTTATAGTAATTGCTCGAAGTATTAAAATAAGCATTCATTTAACACATGTAAAGTTATATAAAAGTTAAAGGGTGAAATGTTTTGTTCATTCAAAAATATTATTGAATGTTGCGAACAATTAATCTTAAATAAAAAATATTTTTTACTACTCAGCTGACTCATCAACGATGATGCAACGAAGACACATATACGATCTACTATGAATCATGAAAGTAAGTTTTCCAGTTTATTTTTTATATTAAAAATATTCTATAATGTAGTTTAATTTCTTAACACAACTATATTTAATGCTAATTAATTCTAAAATTGTCATGATAATCTGTTTAAACTTAATCAATTTTGATTCATATATATATAAATATATTTTGTAGTTAGATAAATATTCAAACATCATTATAGGCAAAACATATTATGTTATATGAATGAAAATTGATTAAGCTTTAACAGATTATCATGGGAATTTTAGAATTAATTAGCATTAAATATAATAAAATATACTATAATGTTAAGGTATTAAACTACATTATAGAATATTTTTAATATAAAAAATAAACTGGAAACTTTCGTGATTCGTAGAATATCGTATATGTGTCTTTGTTGCTCTTCCTCATTGATGATTCTGCTAATAAATCACAATATTTTTTTAATTACTTGTGAAACACTTTTCTTCTAGTACAAGATCCTAGCCTAATCTAAAAAAATAATTTAATTTATTTAAATTCAGTTTATAGTGTTTAATTTCTGTTAACCCCGTTTCTTACTAAGTTTAACTTTATCGTTTAATCAGTTTTATTCGAAATAAATTACGAATAGTTTTTTTATTGTATATTGATTTATAAACAAGGAGTGGGAGAATTTACCCACTCCCCCATTTTTAATAATAAAGATAATAATACTACTTGTGAAAATATTTTTTTCACAAGTAGGCATTCGAGAAATATATATATATATATATATATATATATAAATTTCAGAATGGAACATTAAATGATATAATCACTGTTTATATATTCATTTTCATGACATGGATGGTGGATTGAGTTAAATAATAAGCTAATGAACCAACAAAAAATCATTTGCCAAAAAAGTACTTGTTTTTAACAACTAGATTGCTATTTGTTTTGTATTGTCTTCAGTGAACAATTTCATTACTCATTAAAAAGATGTATTTTATAGATTTATTTATGTGCAATTTTTTTAAAATTTTGATTAAATTACTTATTATTTACATATAATTTTGTGCTATTTTTTTGTATTTAAGCATTTCAGATTATATGGAGCAATATTTTTTAAATGAACATTTCTTGTAATGTATAACCATTATGAAAGAGATTTAAAATACCTGAATTAATTTTGAAGATTCATGACATATTTTAAAAAACAGATTAGTAAAATTTTTGAAAATCTTTACATATTAATAATGAAAATGTTAAAATTGATTCTAGCAATATGCCATTTCTTTAAATAGAGCACAATGTTCTAACAAAACAAACAAATTTATTAAGAAACAATATGGTAAATTTATTTATACTTGTACTTTATTATAAAGATACATAAAATAAATTAATAATTTCACATGAAGCATACAAGGAGAAAAGAAAATTGTAATGATTCATTTATATATTATATTTAACTTTTAATTTACAGATAGCAGAAAGATTTTTTAAAAAGTTAAAAATTATTAACTTTTATACCATTACAAAATATCCTCATAAAAAGAGAAAATTATAAGAAATGGAACAGAAAGTTGTAATCCAAAAAAATGGCTAACAAATATAAAAATTCACTTTAATACTATATGTTAATTAAAAAAATGTATTTAAAAACAATTACAATTGCAATACTTTCAATAATTAAAACACACATATAACATTACTAAATATATATCTGAATCTAAATTCATGCAGCATTTTAACAAGTACAAATTATAGGTATAGGTTATCAATTTTAAATAGCCCTTTGAATTACAAAAATAGGAATGAAAATAACTGAAACATCAATAAAAACAGATTGTTAATTTAAAAATATCTCATATAATATATTTTTCATTAGCATAAACTAAAAGCATTTTTTCAAAATTAAAAATAAGCAATTATTAGAATTTTAGTAATTAAATAAACATGTATAAACATTTAATTACGTTATTTAAAATTGCATTATTTAAATTATTATTTTAAATATTACATTATTTAATTAAAAAAATATATTTTCAGGGAATAACTTAAATGGGATTAACTTTAATCAAGCTTTTATTTCCACGCTAACTGGATTGGAAATGAATAGATGTTTTAGATGGAGAGAAAAGCAGATGTTTAAATTGAGACAAAAAAAAACCATGCTAATCATAACGAAGCAGCTGCAAATAGAAATGTTCTTTTCTTTTTAATTTTTTTTTTATTCCTTGCATGTTTTTATACTTCATTTCTTTTAACATTTCTTTCTTATTCCTAAAAGAATAAATAATATATTTGTTCTTAAATGATACTACAGTCATGTCCATAAATTAAGGATAATTCAGAATCACACAGAAATTGAACTCTAAAATAAAAATTTCACCTGTAGAATTATCACACACATCTTGAAGAAGAATATGCAAATTACAGGAAACCACCAGATGGCGCGGATAGTACGTCACAATGACGAGAGTGTAAGAGAGGGGCATATAAGGAATGGTGGCAAAGAAGTAAAATTGTTCACAAGCGCTTTAAAAGCCTTTCAGTGAAATAACCGCATAGTTATGGCACAAAGGAAGCATTTGGATGATTTTTACGTGGTAGAATTATCGGACGACTGGAATGTGGACGTACCCAGCTAGAAGTATCCGAGGAACATGGAATCGCCCAGAGTGTCATCTCCAGGCTTTGGCAAAGATTCCAAGATGATGGTAATGTGAGTAGATGTTACAGCACAGGTCCCCCCGAGTTACAACGCCGAATGAGGATCGGTATTTAGCAGTTACTGCCAAAAGAAACAGACGGAGCACAGCATCAGACCTGTCTCGTCAGCTCTCTTCAGCTACCGGTACGACAGTTTCAAGGCAGACCGTGTACAGACGCTTAGGGCACATTGGTCTATATGCTCGTAGGCCTGTCAGATGTGTTCCACTTACCGCAACTCACTGTCGCCTGCGATTCACCTGCATTGTGGACACCGCAATGAGTTTGCAGTCTGATTCTCGCCGGACTTTCATATGGAGAGCACCAGGTTCCAGAACTGACCTGCATGTTCAGAGTGTAACGATGACAGGTCACATCTATCGGGATGTCATTCTGGAACAACATGTACTTTTGTTTCGGGGCGCCATGGGTGCTGAATTTCTGTTTATGGATGACAACGCCCGTCCTCACCGTGCAAACATTGTAGACGAATGCCTTTAATTGGAGGATATCCTCCGTATGGATTGGCCAGCATACTCACCGGACTTGAATCCAATAGAGCATGTGTGGGATATGCTTGGCCGACGAATTGCAGCCCGTCAACCCCCTCCCACCTGTCAACCGGAACTTCGGAGGGCATTGCTTGATGAGTGGTGTAATATTCCCCAAGATCAGATTGATAATTTGATACTCAGCATGCCTAGGCGTTGTAAGGCCTGTATTGCATCGTCCGGGAGACATATTCCTTATTAACCATCATACTAACCATGTTATACTGTTTTTTGTAAATAGGTTCTTTTTTGAAGTTTGCTCCAGGGTGTAAAAATCGCAATTTTTATTAATTATGTCAAACATATACCATCTTTTTTGCTCTTTACCTTTTGTTTAATAAATAGACTTTACAAATAAAAAAAATTTGTTTTGCTCTGTCTTTCTTTGCCTGAACTTCATTATCCTTAATTTATGGACATGAGTGTATTAAAAATTCTTAGAAGGAAAACAAATCTTATAAGAATGAAAAAAAAATAGTCGAAATAATATACATATCTATATAACTTTAAGAACAGAATTGTGACATAATTTAAATTAAACATTTATTACAATTGGACAAGCAGGAAGATTTAAAAAATAGACAATTCTTAATATTCTATGAAGATTTATTGAAAAATATGAAGCTGTCTGATTGTCAGATAAAGGTTAATAGCAATTATCAAGTTGAGCATAAGCATATATGTGATTTGATCAATTTCTGATAAATTTTTTGTGTTAAATAAAAAAAAAAAAAAAATGACAAAAACGATTGAAATCTACATTTGTTAAATCTTTCTTATCGAGGTTATTCTTATCGAGAGTATTTGCACTTCTATATCATCACTCAGGCTCATCGCAGTCGAGACTTATATTGCCGGCTGTTTTAATTTATCGGAAGTGATAGTGGACGCTATGCAAAAACTTATTTTGAGCTTCCCGATAAATTACCGTTCTGATGAACGCAAGCGCAGTGCTATCATGTGCCTAATAGATGGAAAAGAGAAAACGGGTGGCTTCCGCTTTGCAAAAACTGTAATGTTGTGTCTACTGATTGACAAAAAAGTAAATTGTCACGTCTATTGCTAATCGCAGTCTATTGTTATTTCTGTGCAAAACAAATAAAAATATTGTAATTTATTCCATAAACTCATATGATAAATGATCGAATAAAAAGAGTGATAAGTGAAAATAAAATTGAGGATATTTTTTCCCCCTAGTTAAGCTATGGAGCTTTTAAATATCGAGGGGACCGTGGACTAGTTGCACGATGCCACAGCTCATCAACCATAGTGACTGGCGCATGGGGACGAGCCAGTGGCTCAGCAACCAATGACTAGAATTTTTCTATTGGCGAGAGATCTGCCTAAATTACTGTCCAGGAGTCAGCAGAACATTTTCCGTAGCAAGGAAAGCCTGCTTTTAAACTATTTCATTTAGATTCTGTTTTATACAAAACATTAAAAAACTACCCTGAATTTTTGCAAAATTCAATATACTACTCTGCACAAAAAGTAGGACCAACTATTTTTTTCAAAAGCTCTTTATTTATTCTTCTAAATTTATTTCATCGCCTTCAAAGTAAACTCCCTCGGACACAATGCACTTATGCCGACGTTTTTTCCAATAGTAAAAGCATCTTATAAAGTCATAAGCGGAGATGACCTTCAAGATGGTGGCGATTCATGTTGAATCTCTTCAATCGACTCAAAACGGTGTCCCCGAAGTAATCTTTTGAGTTTAGGGAATAGCCAGAAGTCGTACGGTGTGAATACGGTGGTTGTGAAACGATATGGGTTTCATTTTTGGCGTGCACTGTTTAAAGTGCCGCAATGCGAACAAGAGACCTGGCGTGATGGGCTAGTATGAAGATGACAAATGTACGCTGAAAATGTGCGTTCACCACGATGCCGCCAAACACGGATGAGACCATATTGATACTGTAAACAGAACCTGAATTCATCTAAAAAAAAATGACGTCTCGCCTTTCATGCGCCCATGTTAGTGAAGATGCACCAGTCTGTGATGCAGCATTAAGGGCAGCCGCAGCCATGGTCTCCGAGCTGAGAGTCCATGCTGCTTCAAACGTCTTCGAACTGTTCGTGCAGACACTTGTTGTTTTGCAAACGACTCCAATTCTTGACTCAGGGCTTGTGACTGCCTGCATGATCCATTAAGGTCCTGGGGGTAACATGCCTTCTTCTCTGTTGCTAGTGATAGGGAGCCCGTTGAGATTCAGCACGGCGTCCCGTATTATAGTCCTGTACCCATTAATTCCATATTCTGCTAACAGTCATTGGATCTCGATCTCGATCTCGCGAGCAGCAATATTGCGCTACAATCCCGGTATGCTACAATACGTTCTTTACCAAAGTCAGAAACGTGCTGGTACGCATTTCTGGTTCTTACACGAGGCATCACAACAACTTTTCAACAGGCAACAATGTTCAAATGCAATTTGTGTATGAGAAACCGGCTGAACAATTTTCTTCCTGTCGTTTAAATTTCACGTCTGTAACATACGCCCACTTGGCGTAGCAATTTTTATGGCCAGTAGTGTATATACATGTGTGTGTAACATAATATATAAACATATGATAGTAGAATGTTATTGGGAATAGTATTATTCCCATCCGTAGAATATCTTCAAGCTACGCGTGTCCCTGCGTAGTGCTAAATGAGTAACAGCGCTGCAGTCCTTGCTTGTGGCATAAAGATTAACTGTCCCTGTATTGTCAGCTGCATTAGAACAACATATTTTTTATTGTTATAATTTATTTATATTTGTTTAATTTATATTTATTGTTATTATTATCCCATTAAAATTATAGTTTCATATAATTATTTTATGCTGTTATAAAAAAAAATATGATAAAAATTAAATTTGTTAATTACAGCTCGTTTTATTGCGAAACAATAGTTAACCATATATAACAAATCTAAAAATTTTTGATTATCAAATATAGTTAAAATCAACTATATTTGATAATCATGGGCCTTTTTTTTTAGTTGTTTAATTAAGCCAATTTCGCAATCATGTTCCTCTTAAAGGCGAATCAATAAACTGTCATCATTTCAGCACTAAATCTACCGTTGTATTTCCCTTCCATCTCTTTAATGGCTCTGGTAAGTGTTAACGCGAAGTCCTGTAACTGACCGCCGCCAGCAGAAGGGTCAGAGGTTCATTTCACGAAAGAGTAGTCTACTAATCAAATATAAGCACATGCTCCACAGAGCAATATTCACCAATTACGAATACCCAATTTAGACTTCCACTTCCTTGATTTACCTACGAAGGTCCAGATATTTCCAAGGCAATGACTTCTCCCGTGTGACAAACGCACCGTTGTTAGTGAGGGGGAAAATTATCTACGAGCATTCAATTATTTCATCCATGTTGGGCCCTTTGGTCAAAACCTTTCTCTTAAATTGCCTCAGATTCGTAAAGAATTAATTAAATAATTCAGTTTTTACTACATGATTGTGACAAATCCTTATATGTAATTAAAAACCGTTTTCGATGCTTAATATGATATCGTATATGACTACGTGAGGGCCCATTAGTACTAATGTAAGCAAATGCATAGCACTGTTTTTGGAAAATTTTTGAATATGCATTGGGCATTGTTTTCCACTAAACTATTTAAACAGTCAAATTTTATAAAGTGTTTTTACATATTTTGATTTTTCTCCCATACAATACTCAAATGTGGGGCAGTTCCCCCTTTAAGTGCTTCCTGAAGGCATTGACCTCATTACAGCAGCAGCTGCCCCTATCTTTCATTCTTCTTTGAGGGGTACTACAACAACAACAACAATTACATATATTGATATTATAAATATATAAATGAAGCTTTATAAATTATTTAATAAGAACATATGCCTCTCTAACTTAATTAGAGGAGCTACTATAATAATTTGAATATAGATCGATCTTGAGATTTTGGATTATTATTTATATAACTGTGTTTTTACTTGGAGTGAATATATTTAATAATATTTTGAGAATAAATAGACAATTTGCATTCCAAATTTAAATAACGTTATTGGTGGGGACGTAAACTTTTATTAAAAGCATATACGCCCAAATTGTGGCTCAGTAGCCGCTGGTGAGCATTAGGTCTGAGGTTCAATCCGCTGGTGGCTTTGTTGTAGACACTGTTTAAAAGCACGAAGAGACTCGATTTCGTTTGTGATGTTCAGTATCTTGCCTCGTGAGTCGGACTGCTTGGTGGGAGTTTTCCCAGTTTCCCCTAAATATCCACCCGCAAGGCACTGTCTTGCCTTTAAGGAACTCAGAGCCTACAGCGATGGACCTCATGTATACCTAACTCGCTCAAAATATTCCATTATTTATTTAATCATTATATAAATAAATTTAATTTTTGTTTTATGCATACATCTTAAATTTCTTGACATTATTCTAGTATGAATGACACATTAGTTGCAGATGAAAATACAAGGAAATACCGGAGCAATTGACATAGATTATATTACATTCAAGTACCTGGGAAATTTTTAACTGCTAATATCTAATAGTTCGGGATCTCTTTATAAATAATGAAGATAATGTGCTCAACAATAATGATAACAATTTTTCTCACTTCTTCATTATTTAAAGTTCACTTAAATCATAATTTTACCAAATTATTGTTGGAAATCCTTTAATATTATCCTTATATATTTATTGCAACTGTTACTCTTTATTACTTATCACTGTGCTTTATAAAAGATAGTCAGACATTAATCATTAATCCGAAAGAGAAAATAATTTGTTTTCGTTATTTCTGAAATATATCTAACTGAAGTAACTGAAATATATCTATTCATTCTGAAATGTATTTAAAAAATATGAAACAATTAATGAATGAATTACGCAATAAATAAATTTTTGAATGCATCTGCCTATATCAATAAATTCAAATATTTGCAAAATATAATAATATAATTTTCGATCTTTTTATAATTTATGCAACAGAAATGAAAAACTTCATTCGAAAGTATTACATAAAAAAATTTCAAATACTATTTACTTGATTATTTTTCATTTAAATTTAAGTCATGTTAATAATAAATTAAAAATAAGTTAATAATAAATATTCGTAATAAGATTTTTAAAAAAATCGTGTTTTTCGTAGTTAAAAATTTTTAAAATGAAAGGATAAAAATGGAAATGGAATTCAAAAATAAGTAGCAAAAAGATTAATCATTATAATTTTGTTTATTTAAAATAAAACTGCAAATAATTTTGATATTTATTGTGAAGATTAAAAACAGATATTTTTTAAAAAATATTTTTGGAATAATAAAATATTTTGTAATATTTTACCCAAACAATTTTTTTTTTTTAATATTTTAGTAGTCTAAGAATAGTATTTATAATGCTACATATAGTGTTTACTCTTTTGAAAACAAATTTATAAATGCTGAAAAACTATGAATTTTTCTTATCCGTAACATACAGCCCATATAACCAAACAATACATAAACATTCCCGAATTAAGGGAGGAACTTTTCCGCTGCTATTAATCTCCAACAGCCCCTCTTACCTAACGATGACACGTCAGTCCAGTGCGTTTACTCATCTAATTGCTTCGAAAAGGTCGGGCTCCTCAAATGGGAACGCACAGCCAGAGGGGCACTACTTAAAGGGTTCGCCTTCTCTTCAGTCCTACTCAAATGCAGACAACCCATTTAACCTGGCGTAAACACTTAAACCTTCGAATCGCATAATTTGCTGGACTTTAAACGGATTTCCCTACAGTAGAAATTCAACATTCTGGTCAATGGTTGCTTCATCTAGTTTTCGACGGAAACTCCATGTGTTTGGACAGTAGAGCTCGACTCCATTCGTCAGGATGGGCCTAGGTTTCCGTGCTGACCGTTGGTATCATACTTATGAGTAACTGTTTAGTTATGGAACTTTTATTTTGAAAAAAAAAAAAAAAAAGCCCTACTTTGCCAGCAGTTCTGGCATATGCACAGGGAATGGGCTAGGGCTGGCAGACCATGCGCCTGCATTATTTCTGAGACTCCTGTTTTTCTTTTTATTATTAATTGTTATTTTTTGGTATGTTATATGCATTATATTACATTAATGCTTATTAGAAATTACTTGCGCTAATATTGAGCAATTGTATGGCTTATTCCAACTATTTAAGTTAAGGATATTAATCAATACACTTTTGTTTATATTTAAAATCATGATATTTGCTTTGGATTTATTTCATTTGTATGTGTTTCCCTTTCCAATTTGAATTCTCTGAAGACATTCGAGCCTTTAGGTTTATATGTGGTATGAGTCATTGGGGATTTTTAATTATTTTTGTTGTAAATAGGTTATTGCGAAATCTCTAGTTTTTAATGTGTGTATTGGAAAGACGGTTTAGATTGTCTTTTCAGGTAAGATATATTAATAATAGGTTTTAAGGCTAAAGTACCTAGCAATACAACAGGGATACGATTCCTTTTACGGTGTGAGAGCTTGAGATCTTTTAATGGTTTTGGTGAGTTAGTGTATTTATTAGTATTTGATGAGTTAGTGTATGTTAAAGTTTAAAACCATGGATTGAGGGGAATATAGCCCAATCATTAATAAAAAATACCACATAGGAAATAAATAATATTTTATTTATAGGAACAGAAAAAGAACAATACATCTCAGCTAAAGAATTTTAGTTATTATACAAAAGATTAGGAAGATTAATATACACACAGTGCTAGGTTAAACCTTATCTTTACCTTTGTAAACATAGTATACTTCATAAGGTTTTTTACATATTTTTTAAAAGTTTCGATTTTTAAACCAAATATTTTAAAGTTGTTATTATTTACATTCGCACTTATACACGTGTTTTGCAAATTTATTGTCCAGGTTTTAAATAAAAACCTAAAATGGAAAATAAATCTAAAAAAAAAATAATTGGCTTCCACTTTTACTCTTGGTTTCTTTATTTATTACTCTCAAAATACTTTTATTCTGAAAAAAAAGAATTACACTTATTACGAACTATTATAATTTATGTCTTAGCTTGCTAGTTAAAATCTAGAAATCAATTGCTTAATATTGCGCCACATCAAAATAAGAAAGTACTTTAAATATGAACAATTGTAGAAAATTATAAATGTAAAGAAGTTAACTAAACAAATAAATTTGGCTTTTTCTGAAATTTTTTAACCAAATTTTACGCATGTTTGTGACACTGGTTCTATGTTGTCATCAAAAATGTAGGAATTGCAAAAAAAAAAAAAAAAAAAAAAAAGAGAGAGAAATTAGTTCACACCTCTGCAAAGTTACCACAGCTAATAAGTTATAATCATAATAACACTAATAATAAAAATAAATAATTAAAATAAAGTTAAATTTTAGTATTAATTTCAATTACTTACAGAGTAAAATTATAGACCCCCAATAAGAATTACTGAAAATAGTACACTGAAGTATTTTAAATAAGAAATAAGAATCAGCTATACACTGAAGTGACAAAAGTCATGGGATACCTCTTAATATCGTGTCGGTCCTCCTTTCGCCCGGCGAAGTGCAGCAACTCGACGTGGCACGGACTCAACAAGTCGTTGGAAATCTTCTGCAGGAATATTAAGCCATGCTGTCTCGATAGACGTCCATAATTGTGAAAGCGTTGATGGTGCAGGATTTTGGGAACGAACAGACCTCTCTATGATGTCCCATAAATGCTCGATGGGATTCATGTCGGGCGATCTAGGTGGCCAGATCATTCGTTGGAATTGTCCAGAATGTTCTTCAAACCAATCGCGAACAGTTGTGGCCCGGTGAAATGACGCATTGTCATCCATAAAAATCCCATCGTTGTTTGGGTACATGAAGTCCATGAATGGCATCAAGTGATCTCCAAATAGCTGAACATAAGCATTTCCAGTCAATGTTCGGTCCAGTCGCACCAGAGGGCCAAGTCCATGCCATGAAAAAACAGCCCACACCATTACGGAGCCACCACCAGCTTGAACAGTGCCTTGCTGACAGTTTGGGTCCATGGCTTCGTGGGGTCTGCGCCACACTCGAACCCTACCATCAGCTCTTACCAACTGAAATCGTGACTCATCGGACCAGGTCACGGTTTTCCATTCATCTAGGGACCAACCGATATGCTCACGTGCCCACGAGAGTCGCTGCAAGCGATGTCGTTCTGTCAGTAAAGGCACTCGAGTCGGTCTTCTGCTGGAATAGCCCAAGAAAGCCAAATTTCTCCGCCCAGTTCTAACAGACAAGTCCCTTGTACGTCCCCCATTGATTTCTGCAGTTATTTGACGCAGTGTTGCTTTGTCTGTTAGAATTTACGACTCTTTGCAGACGTCGCCGGTCTCGGTCGTTAAGTGCAGGCGGTCGACCACTGCGCTGTCCATGGTGGGATGTTATGCCTGAAATTTCATACTCTCGGCACACCTCTTGACACAGTGGATCTGGGAATGTTGAATTCCCTAACGATTTCGAAATGGCATGACCCATGCGTCTAGCTCCAACTGACATTCCGCGTTCAAAGTCTGTTAATTCCCGTCGTGCGGTCATCATCACGTTGAAACCTCTTCACATGAATAACTTGAACAGAAATGAAAAAGCTCTGCGAAAGCACTGCGCATTTATACCTGTTCTACGCGATGCTACTGCCATCTGAAAATTTGCATATTGCTATCCCATGACTTTTGTCACTTCAGTCTGTACTGTTCCATTTAATGGTCTGAATTTTTCTGAATTTTTTTAATATTATGATTAGGAATTGAATCATAAATAAAACAAAAGATTAATATTTAGCTCGCCCTCTCTGCCACTAAGCTGCCATTCTTTTTTTTTTTTTTTTTTTTATAAAAGGTGGAGTTTTAGCTTGATTTCTTTAGAAACAAACGGCGTTTAATTACTTCATTTTAAGTTGGCTTTTTGTATATTCTTTGTACTTTTATTTCTTTTCATTTGTTAAATTTATGAGGTTACTAACGTAACTTATATGATTTCAGTTATTAATTAAAAGAACTTAGTGGTGAATAGCGTAGATATTTTTGCATTATTTTAAATGAGAAAGAAACATCGTTAACATCATAAACATCTATAAATTTATGCTTTTTAACTCTTTGTTGCATGCAAAACTTTTGATATAAGGGATAGATATGTTTTTAACCTTAAAAATGTAAGTTTCATAATTAATTAATTCAACTAAATTGAAAAATGCATGGTATTAAAATTTCTAAAAGCAAAATAAGCTGCATTATTAAAAAAATTGGAGAACTATCAATCTATACTTTTAGACATAAAAAAGTGTGATGAGAACTACCAGAAAATTATATGGAATATTTTTATTGTAATTAAAGTGAAGACTTGGGATAACAGAAAATCATTCGAACCATTACAAAGTCTTCAAAAACATCCACAACTACCGAAAAAAATATTAAAATAAGATCTCTAAGTACAAGCTGTAAAACATAACTTTCACTGGCTTTGGCAGATAACTGAATACATAAAAGTTATTTATTCTTGTATGAAAATCCTTTAAAAAAAAAGGAAATTCATCGTGTCTTTGGAGTGAGAATAGATTTACTTATAAACTGGAAATGTCTATATTTTTATCCTTCGTTTCTAGAAATAGATTACAAATACAAATTAGATTCCGAAGATGTTTTCCATGCTTTCAAATATACTTAAATATCCACTATTTGGAATATTTAGAATCAATTGCGTTCAGAATTTCTATCAATTATGGTTTTTTAATCGATATGATATAATCGACCCTTGATATTATTAAACAAATTTGAAAAGTTTTATGATTTCGTATATTAGTTATGAAGACTTATTGTAAGCTTATGGTCCGTCTCGCTTGCTTCTTTAATTATGCGGTTCAACAAAAAAAAAAAAAAAAAAAAGGGTTTTCATGAAGTGTTTACGTGCGAAAGGAAAGATTTTTAATTTTTAGTACTTAAAAAATGGTCCTTCCCTATGTTCTTTCGTTAGCATGAATAAATACTTTCAAGCTGTCTGAAAATTGTTCTCATAAGGTATTATTATCTGCAAGGTATTAAATACACATTTAATTTCATTTTAATGAGATTTAATTTTCCTCTTCTGATAAGGAATCCCTAATCTTCACTTGCTTGTCTTATTTTTGATAACTAATAAGAAATTTTCCTGGATTACTTTTTTACACAAAACATTTTGCCTACATGATTAATTTTTGGTCTACTGGTAGATGTATATCAATTTGATATATATATATATATATATATATTGTTGTCGCCTGCTACCGACTAGTTGTATCAGGTGGTTTTGTGTTGTAGGTGTCTGGCTTATGGAAAAACTACAATCTTTTCCTTTATATTAATTTATTTACAATATTAACAATACTTTAGTACACATGGCACCCTGTGCCACTTCTACATTATCAATTTTATTATAAACTTAAAAAAATCGTAAACACATCACATTCATCGCATACGGTCCTTGACCGTGATACTCCAACAGTCGCTCCTAGCGTTCTGCTTTGTCATCTGAAAATCTAACCGCTCATACTTACCAGTTCACACAGTACTGGTCACAGTGGCGAGCTCTCGCATCCATTTAATTATAGTTAAACCTCACATTTGGATTATCCTGATAATCATTTGCCCTCGAATGTACTACTAAAGTTATAAAATAAAGTAATTATTACAATAAACATCATTGGTAATTTAAAGCAATCATACACGTGATTATGAAACTACATGCTCAGCATGACTAAATAAATCAATTAATTCAATGCATTTAAAAACCAGTAAACTGAATATATACCTTACAATATATATATATACATATATATGCATAAATATTTCAGTGCTTACTATTCTAATTGTACAAATGAAGATGAAATAATTAAATATCTGATGCCAAACCCGACAAAACAAATTTATTTGACAAGATAAACCAAAGGCTAAATGAAAATAAAGTTTTGAACTGAGTCATTTTAAAAATTCAGAAATTACTCAGATTGACTTATTTTGCTTCTGACTTACTTAAGTGAAAATTTTCCAGCCTACAAAAATATATTAAACATTTCCGTTTCTTATTTCTGCATGAATATTAGCTATATTTCTTCTGTTATGAATATTAGTTTATTTATTTTCCTTTGTATTCTCTCAGTGCTTTTTCAAATATGAAATGTACATTGTGTGTTAATAAGATATATGCTTCATGGAGTCTTATGCTTTGAAATTATGCACTCTCAGATGCAGATTTACAGTTTGAAAATTCGGAAACTCACCTGTATTCAAAATAGCTTCGAAATAAATAAGTGACTTTATGTTCAAAATGCTTAATAATTGTTTTATATGTTTATTTTTTTTCTGTCGAAACTTTTAAAGCAACAGCTTTTGTTAAGCTTTCGTAGAAATTTCCATTTTGAAGAAATACAGTTTTTACTATTAAATCTTACTTTTCCTAAGAGTAAGCCTAATGATCTTTGATCTATCTATTAATCTGTCTGATCTTTAATGTTTCTTAAACAGTACAAATAATAAGTTTAAAGAATTAAAAAAATTGTAAATTAATTAATGGAATCTTAATCTACTTAATTAACTGAAAAATAAAGAATTCATATTACTTCAAAGATATATTCATTCTTCCACTAGAAACATATAAAGATAAAATTTTAAACGAAGTTTTTAATGAAAAGAGATTAAAATATGCGATTATGTTAGAAAAAAAGCTTAATAATATAAATGCTTAAAATTCATTACTCCCTCTACTTCGTATTTTCTTTCGAATTAAATCTTTGACATCATAAAAACTGGAAAGTGAGAAAAGATAGTAACATTCTCGCCCCACCCCCACCAACCACACATACTTCAATAAGCGGAAACGACGTCACCTACCTTTGTTTGAACATCTACTATGATATTGTAAAGAAACTATTATAGGGTTTAAGAAATATTTTGAAGAAAAATAATTAAAAGTTCAAGGATATTTTTAAAAACCATTTTTTAATAAATGTAAGTTAAGTAAACTTTATATACTTTTTACTATTAAGATGATAGAATAAATCAAAACAACAGCAACAAAAAAAAACTAATAGTCTCTCTCTTTGATATTGAACACTGGCACTTGGCTACTAATTCGAAAGTTCTGTTACTGAACTAGTTTATAAATTTCTCCTAGAACAAAAAAAAAAATGACTTTCATCAAAAGTCCTCATTGAAGAGAAACATTTTATTTTAGCATACTGTTTTCAATGCAGACTCTTCGCTAGTTGTAGTGGCGGCAGTTATATAGATTTGAGCTTTTATACTTTGAGGGTGACGAAATTATTTAATATCCCACCCTGGGGAATATGACGTATAAGTTCAGGCTTGCCTGTGTGAGTCGGTGATTATTTAGCAGTCTTTGACGAATAAACTCCTGCCCCATTCTTCCTCCTTCTTTTTCTTGTTGTTAGCTAAGTGAACATTGTAATATTATACGATTGCAAAATATAAAATATTACAATAAGCATTAAAAAATTGTGATTGTTAGATTGTAAGAGACTTGTAGGAAACTGGAGTACCATTAGGGTTTTTGAAGAATAGAAGGAAGTTAAATCTTTCTTTACATATTAAATAGGCTTTATGTATTACTTTTATTTTAAGCACTACATAATTTAACCAAATACCAATACCTATTTTTTTCTTAAAATAATGATTGAAATAAATTTAATTATTTAATTAAAAAAATATATTTTCAAGTTAGTGAAATTTTCATTTCTTTCTCAAAGTTGTGTATACTCAGAATACATATATCTCAAATATCTATATACTCAGAATACATATATCTCAAATATCTATATACTCAGAATACATATATTTGAGATGAGAAATTTCTGTTGCCAACAAAATGTTGTTATATTTTAAAAAAGTATAAGAAAATAAATATATTTATAAGGTATTTAAAGAAATATTAAAGTAATTTATGGTCATGTTAAAAACATTATGTATTAAAATGAAGAAACTAATTTTAAGAACCAATTTTTCTTCTAAAATCGGAAATGTCTAACAATAAGTTAAATGAATCCCCGAAAACATTTTATTTCTATATATTTTTTTATTCTATGAAAGTAATAAAATTGTTATTTACGTTTCACCTCTTGTTTTTCTTGTACTCATTTCTATATATTCAGAAGAAAATATATATTGTTTCATTTTTGCTTTGTTTTGATTTAATGAATCAGAACAGTCTGGTACATTTCGAAGGCAAGCAGTCAGATATAAAATCTAACAAGAAAAGCCTGCTGAAAATGCAGTGTCGTCGTGAATAGGAAATTTAATTTAATAAGTCGAAATATCCTTCAACTGAGCTCAAGATGATTATTTGTGTCTGATCCCCACAGTTGTCAACAGTGGTTTGCAAAATGTAAGTATAGTGGAGAAAGTATTCAGTGGTCATCTTCTTCATTAGTGCAAAAGCCCCGTGTTGGACCAAGCCCGTCTGCCTATTGGCAGATTTCGAGACAGGAGATATTTTCTTTTTATAGAATAGGGTTGTCGGTCCTACTCCTTATAGTCATATTAGACTGAGATCTAAGGTTTAAAGTGGATTGCGAACCACTATAAACATCTATGGCACCTCCGGGAGTTGAATCCGAAACCTGTGGCACCGAAAACCAGAGTGTTAGTCGCTGGGCCGTCAAGCCTCATAATCTTAGTTACTAATCTTAGTAATCTAGATTTTTTCTTAATATAAAAAATGTATATCATAAAAGTATGAGGTAGTTGAGTGAAGTCTCATATATGTTGGATTTTTCAAAAGTGTAAAATGTCAGAGGGCACTTGGTTCAATGGTGCACCTTGGAACAATTTGAATCTGTTACATCTTTGTCACTAATGGTGAATGAGTTTGGTCGAAATGCCTGATATTCGATGGTAAAGATGGAAAAATTAATCATAAATCTTGGAGCTAGACCAAAACCCCAGCAGACCCCCCGCCCTTCCATTGAGTAACTTATTAACGTTCTGAATATGATTTTCAGACCGTAGTCCCCTAATCCCAAATCCTTTGAAAAGAGGGGATCGTGAGTAATGTTTCTTTTCATTACCTTTACGTAAGAGTCACGGGATTTTTTTTTTTTTTTAATTCGACGGAAGGGGTGTGTACAGAATTTGATATCGATTTTTTCATTCCCTGTTGTTGGGCCTCAGGAGAGTTGCACTAGAGCTCGGAAGGGAGGGGGGGGTGACAGTCAACATCTCACACCAGCTGTCGCATCGTCAAGCTGAGTGGACGAAAGAAGAGCCTGACATGGGTGCATTCGCAGATTGTATGTATATTAAAAAGAAGGATGCCGCTGTCATTCTGTGTCTCAATTAACTGGATTTTACACCCTCACTAAATAAATGTCATGATTCCCAATAAAGGTTTTAAAGATTTCATCATTTTGATTAAACTATAAAAATACTCATATAATACTCTAAGTTATAATAATAATATTTATTTTAGAATTATCAATGCATGTAAAACTGTTGAACATTATTTAAGCTTAACAGTTTTGGAATTTAATTTGAAATGAGATCAAACAAAAAATAGATAAATAATAATTTAGAAAAATGTACTTTGAAATTATCTGAATTAATTTGTTTTTCAACTTATTGCTTAAGTATCATTCGATATTATTGAAAGTATTATTTAAAAATGAATATTATCGTAGATATTTTTTATGAAATCTTCACATTCCTAGAATAAAAAAATTAAAACTAATAATTTTAATTTTAATATATTTTTTACATATAATTAAGCAAATAAAAATAGTTTTTATTTATTTTAATTGATAACGTAAACTTACTGAATACAAAAAATGCATTCAAAAATGTCTCTACATATACACTCAAGAGCCAAATACCGCCAAGATACCAATTACCAAGGCCATTAATACCACCACTTAATACCAGTTAAATACCACTTCCACCTGATCACGTGTCATCCAGGCGAGTTCATTGCAAAATGTATGGGTGGTCATAATGTTTTGGCTCTTGAGTGTATAACTATAATAGTATAAATCGTTTTTGATTTAATATTTAAAAAATGGTATCTGGGCCAAAATGGTCACGTGCCACAGGTTTCGGGTTCGAGTCGGTGTTATGGATGTTTATAGTGACTCGGATTCCTCTTTAAGCCGTAGATCCTGGTCTAATATGACTGTCGAGCGACACGATTTGGTTTGGTTTGTCACTCTACGATCATTTTGTGCACACTTTAGGCTAATTAGACAGAAACCTACAATTTAACATGAATTCCGAAGATACTATTAAATATCCATGCCAGGGTTCGAACCTGAAGCCTGTGTTACCAAAGGCCAGAGCGCTAACTAGTTGACCATCATGCCGACACTAAGCCAAGTCAGACTACTACCTACAGGTGCTCCATCATAACAAGGATCCGCCCCCATTTTCTTCAACCTTGATTCAATACGGGTTCGTGGGCTTGGTCTGGATGTCTACTAAGGGGGATAAGAAGCAACAACGCAACAACAAAAGTGCATCTATACTCTACGAAAACTATTAACTATATTTTAAGATTACCTAGAAAGTGTTAATTAAAATTGAATTCTGAGAACACTTTTAAAAACAAAAGAAATGTTTTAACGTACTTATGTGCTGTCGTGTCAATATGAGCAATATCTTTTAGTAAATATTTTTCATGGTAAAATACTATATAATTATTGTATTTGTTAGACTATATTCTATGTGCGTCCTTTGGAAGGGGGTGTTTGTTGGTCTCTGTACCTGACCGGATGGGAATTCGAATGTGTCCAATGGAATGACCCGTTTCCGGGAGTGCAGGTCGTTTGCCACAGCCATGGGTGAAGGGGATAGCTGTGGAAAGTATTTTAATTGGCAGGGCCCATACAAAACTTCGGACCAGATGCTCAAGAGCAATAAATTACTAAAACTTTTAAGACTCTTGTTATCTACTAGTATGCTTGGATTTTTATGGACGGGGTGTGTCTGCCGAACGGATATAGACTCTGATATAGGGTCGGCAACCGCCCCCCCACCACTGAAAATGAACTATAAAATGGAAATGGAAGGAGGAACCCTGAGAGAGAGAGCAAGATGTGAAAGTATTGAAGAGTAGCTAATGAAGAAATTAGCCTGGCGCTGACTTCGAGCATTAGAGCCGAATGCAAGAGATTTCATGGCAGACTCAAGAGCCCATGAGCTGTTGGCCCCGTGCAGCCACGAAAATTTGAACAGTGGTGATAGACTTCATTCGTCATGATGATGTGGCGCCCTACTCTCGATTACAATGAATTAGCAGAAGATTCTGCGGCTACAGCGTCTTTAGAAAC
The DNA here is from genome assembly GCA_021605095.1 of Caerostris extrusa. Lineage (NCBI taxonomy): Eukaryota > Metazoa > Arthropoda > Arachnida > Araneae > Araneidae > Caerostris > Caerostris extrusa. The sequence continues at coordinate 22,558 of BPLR01014116.1, forward strand.
AGGTAAATGCTCATCCCTGCGGAATGTTTCTCCAAGCTTCTTGCCCGATACAAGAGCTCCATGAGCGGTTAGGCCCTGCTGCAACGTCTTGTGTATTGTGTGTTTTTCTTATTAACTCGAAACTTACATAAATAAATAAATTAAAAATGGATGCACTCTTCCCCAGCTGTCGTGGCAAGTTATGAACTCTAAGATCTATCACCATATTATTTTATTATTAAATATTAATTTGGAATTGTGGCAGCATGTATAAGTTAAATTTTTATTAATGCATTTTCCAAATTTCACTTTTACTTAAATAATGTTAATTGTAAAATTTATTTCAAACTTAAATTTGTAAATAACAATAAATTCACTTTTTGCTTATATTTAAAATTATGAATTTGTTTGTGAATTATTTCATGTGAGCGTGTTTTAATTTCCAATTATGTAAGTCTGTAAAGGCATGCGAACTTGTAAAATTAATTTATGGTATGGGTTATTGTGGAATTCATAATGGTATATGTGTGTGTGTGTGTGTTGGGTAAACGATAATAGCTGGTTGCTTCCAGGATAGGGTTTTTTTTTTTTTTTTGTTTAATTTAAGGTTTTAAAGTATGAGAACACCACAATGCTAATGAAACTAAAGTAACTGTTGCTATTTTTAATTCCTTTTGGAAACGTTTTCTAAAACCACTTCTTCAATTAAATTCTTTATTCTCATCTGAAATGACAGCAAACGCATATTCTGATTTCCCGTAGAAATTATTTTAAGCCAGGGTATCAAAATAATTCGTTTGGCTTCAGAGTGGACTTTGAAAGGAAATTTGTCAAGTTTTAACCATTTTTGCATTTGTAAAAATGACGCAAAGTCCAAAACTGGAGGTTTTCTATAGAAAAAGTAAGATAATTAACATTGTTGGCCACAATGACACATTGTCACTACGCGTACTGCCTAGAATGAAAAGCAATTAATCGCTCATTTCAAACAAATGGGCGAATAAGAATGCTCTTTTGTAAAATAGGATTAAATGTTGCGTAATTAAATCGAGCCGTTAATGGTTTATTGTGTTCTTGGAAAAATCTTCATTTTCTGAACAATAAGGCGATTAGCTAAATCCTCGGAAGGGAGTTGATGCGAAAATATGTGAAATATTCATGAAATAATTTTGTTTCTAGAAAATGGCGATTTAATTCTCTAGCCGGATTTGACATTTTACATGGCTGAAATAAACACAATCTGAACACTTTAGAGCCCCAATGTTCTCGGACTTTTCTTTGGGTTTAATTTAGCTCCCATTAAAATTGTAGTGCCCATTAAAAGTGGGGTCCCGTTAAAAGTAGCTTCAGTTAAGTGTAGCTCCCATTAAATATTAAAAGTCTAAAATACTTTATTGAATTATCTGTCCTGTAAATTAATATCAAAGTTAAACAAATACAAATAAAAAGTAGTATTATTAAACAAATACAAATAAAAGAAGAAAAAAGAAGCTCATTTTAAATGTACTTTGAAAAGTTTTAAAATTACAATTTCATATTTTGTGAACACCTTCATTTGTGGTATTGCTGAAGTTGTACATTTAATTTCTGAATTTATATTACTTCAAGAAACAACAGGGTAATGAGAATTATTATAAAAGGAAAATTATCTGGCATTGCAAATGAAGCAAGAATTTACTTTTAATGTTGAATTTGAGTAATTTGCACCAAAATCCAAATGTACAAACTTAAAATAAGCTGTTTGCCCATTCATTTCAATTTTTTTTTGTTTTGAAGAACATATTCCTCTAAATTTTTACTGCACAATTAAATCCTCGATATCGAAATTGCATTCACAGTTGATCTATCAGCATCGTACAGAAACGCTACGAATAGCTTAAACACATTATACGTTAAATTTCAAATATTTAACCAAAGGTTTTCGTTAAATGTTTTATTTTTAATTAATATATTTTGATTATATTATACATTTGTTATTAAATTTTGAAAATTATTTGTTTGTATTTTTCTTTCAATAATTAAAATTTTTCCCATTTATGTAGAACATTTCATCATATTAATTAAAAAATAAACACTGTATGATTCAGCAAATATTTCGGGCCACATAACTGAGAAAAAAATTATGAAAGGACTTCAGATTACTAAAAGGGTAGTTGTGTTACTATTACTATTACAAATTTGTTTTTTTTTTTTAAATTTTTATTTTGAAAGAATAAGTTCATTTTAATTAATGTTCTATTTCAAAATGACGAATTGGTTCAAATTATGTGTAACAAAGAACTAAAAAGCTGATTAAAATCATCAAATGAAGAACCAAATGATCAAAATCAAAATCAAATAAAGAATCAAAAAAGATATTTTTGTACAAATATAAAAATAGTTAGATTTTTAGTACGATGTGTTTTGAAAATGAAATTATAAATTACAGATGACCAGTTTGATATGCTATGAAAGATACATTTGTAACCATGCTTCCCCTACATACTGGCAGGAGCGCCCGCAGTGGAGTTGAGAAGAAATGATTAGTCGACCTACACACTCTCACCCGGGGAGAAAGTATATATCGCTGGACCCTGTGCGTAGTCGAGTATAATTTTTCAGCTCAGAAATAGAGTCCTTCCTCGAAGCTATAATTATCTGTCTTTTATTTTAGATGTGTTAAATATTGGTTGTCTTTAATTGTATGTGTTTTATGTGCGTGTGTCAATAAAACTGTGAATTCTCAAACATGTGCCTCAAGTATCTCAGCCCAATCACACCCGTTTACAATCTGGTTATCCACTTACACTACACCACTTCAAGTTAATTTTAATCATAAATAATTATGATTTATTTTTACCCTTTTAAATATTTCATAAATAGTCCTTAAATTAAAATTGCGTAACTTATATTCTATGTGTGAATAAATTTAAAAAAATAGTAAAAATGTTAGACGGAAATGCTTGTTAGATAAGTTGAAATTTTTCGGTGGCAAGAGACGCAGATAGATAAGATGTGCCAGACAATCATTTTTATAGAGCAAATATGTTAAAACCAAATGAATTCATCGACGAAAAGGTGAAGGGGAAAAAAGAAAAATAATGAAGGAAAGGGTCATAATTATTCTACTTGTACTATAATTCTCTGAACATTTAAATGAGAATAGTCTTTGATGTTTAATATACTATTCGTCTATTAAAATTAATAAATAATTTAATTTTATTGATAATAGGAACCACTGCAATGAAAATTATATATATGTCATACGAATTTCTTTTTTAACCAGTCAATAATCGTGCTTTATTATGAAGCGATCGAAATCATACAAAAAAAAAATTGCTCAACATGTTTGTTATTTTTATCTTGTTTAAAAATAAAAAAAAAAAAGTTGAACTCGAAAGAGCTGGGACATAGTAGGAAAGAATTTGCAAAATTTTAGCAGAATGTTGTTAATGCAGAAGAATTATTAATAGAAAGCCTGCATTTAAAATAATATTTAAAAAGTGTCCACACTAATGAAACCGACGATATAACAAGTACAGAGCTTTATAATTTTTTAAAAGAAGATTTCATCGAAGACACATTTCCAAACAAAGAAAAACCATTAGAATTTTTTAATATGTTAAGGACACCAAATGCAGTGGAGAAGATTCCTTCTTCAAATTGAAAATAATAAAAAGTAATTGAGAAGTATAAGGAATATTAAATAGTTTGTCATTGACGGCAACAGAAAATGATTTGTAAAGATAAATTAAATTTGAAACATTGAATTCTCTAATGAAAAACCAGAAAAGTGCCTTCCTTTCCAGCTTTTTACAACATAATATATTTTCAATAAGTAATTAAAAATACAATTAAAATGTTCTACATTGCTGTTGATATATATATCCATACTAATAAAGAATGCTGATTTGAATCAAGACTTCTGTCACAGGGATGAGTTTGCTAATTATAACAAATAATTTTGTCCACGAAATCATATGTCAGAAATGAAAAAACAATTGACCTTTTTACTGTAAAAACATAAAACAACTGATGAACTTTTCATTAATCCGAACCTTATTTCTGAACCATTTTTTTCATAGCTTAGTGGGAAGAAATACTTGCTTTAATGGGCACATTCTCTTCTGTGACATAATACGGAATTCAAGATTCAAAATGCAATTTTCAGCATTAATGCTCGTTTCAGTAAATGAAAAAATTATAATAATAAACAATTCAGTAAGTCGATCAGTTTCTTCACCCTTTATCACGCCCTCTTCCCTTTCTTTTCTCTGCCCTTGATTGAATTAAAATTCGAAGCATTTACAATAGTGTCAATATATATATATATATATATATGTATATGTTTCTCTCCCTCTCTTTTATATATATATGTATGATATGAAAGATATGTGAGATTAATTTCAAGGAATAATTTACCACAAAGATTTTAGAAATAAATTTTAGGTATATTATTTTATCAATTATTTAAAATATATATGATTCAATTCAGCTATTTTTTAAAGACAACTATGCTTTTTTTTAAATAATTTGTTTTATTCACTGCGTTTTGATGAATAAGTTGTATTAATCCATATTAAGAGATATGAGTAAGAGTAAAGGAACATGTTATCGGAAAGCAGCAAAAAATTCCAAGTGACAATTCACTGGAAAAACGGACTCATTCGAGTCCTCAGATGATCATCTATTTTCCCCCTTCCCGGATGGAAAACGGACTAGCAGAGCTGGAAATGGAAATCGAAGTCCTCAGAACAATGAGCGGCTTTCCTCTTCCTTTCAATCTTAATCCATCTGTTAAATCTATTTTTCCCCCTTCCGGGACATGAGGATCAAAATGGGAATACACTGCTTGTTCTGTTGGACAACCGTTCAACGTGTGAATGGGCTAAAGAGGATTCATCGATTACACGCATATTAGTTGGTTTGTTATTCAGAGCTGGAAATGGAAATGTCATGTGAACTGGGCCAAATAGAAACAATGGGATTTATTATCGAATCTCAAGAAAATGAAGTTATTCTTCATGCGTGTAATTAATTACAGTACATTATCATCGGTAAAAACAGGAATGGATATAAAAGTAACGAAAAATAAACGATCAATTTTAATAAATTCTGATAGAAAATTTTTATAACTTATTATTTACAACAATTTTTAATGCAAAATAACATAAATTAATTCAATTGTTTTGCAAAAATTTGTATTTATAAAATAATAAAAAATGTATGATTATAGCTTGTGTTCTAAAAATACACCTGAATTCATGCAACTTCTAAATGCGCAAATCGATGTTTAAAATTATTGTTTACTGTCAATGAAAACGTGAGAAATAAAATAGAATCATTAGGTGAAGATTTTTTAAATGTGTTATACAATTGTAAATATTGTTTTTAACAGTATTGGACAAAGTTTTTTTTTTCATATCTAAGTAAATAAAAAATTTATACTATAAGTTAATAAAGTTTATATACTATTTTTAATGTTTTTTCATGTATGATGTTAAAAGTGGATTAATATTGTTAATTTCGACTGAAACCCTTTTTGTAATACCAAGCAATTTTTCATGAAATTGTCCGTCTAATCAGTCATACATATTTTGATTAGAATTTATTAGCAAAACATACCTTAAATTATTCTAAGAAAATTGATAATTGTAAAACAAATTATTTATTTTTCAAAGTGTGTCTGCGCCAGTTTTAACTGTGCGCCAGCTCACAGACGAAATCATTGAAAAATACATTATACGTAAGAAAGATTTTCTTTCATAGATTTTTCGCAATGTTGTTCATGGTGGATTTTAAAAAGCTGTTAATAGCTCCTTTCATCAAAATCTTTTAATAATTCTAATAGAAAATTATAAGCCGAGTAATTAAAATAAAATATTCGTCGGTGCCCTATAGAAAATAATTGAGGCAATAAAATTCGTGTGTTATGTTGCTGATTAACTTATTCAATCCAAAACTGTCTTAACCTAATCAAAAGCTGTCTTAATTTATTGTAATGCAAAAAAACAAAAACAAATAAAAACAATTAAAAGATCAGAATTATTAAATACAGATTATATTCAGAATATTAGAAGCATTTTCTAACATACAATCATTAACAGTAAAATAATCCTGTTTTATTGTACAGTTCATCATGATTTTGCTATTACAAATAATTAATTTTTAAATATTTCAAATTAAGAAAATAAAATAAGCAGGCAACGGAAATAAAGAGTGAAAAAAATATTTCTGCTCTATTACAAAATGAAAATGCTCTTTCTTGCATTTAAAAATTATTGCAACAATTTACATAAAAAGTCAAAACATTAATAAATAAAAAAATTCTGAAATCTTTAAATTTTAAAAAATAATGTGCCTAACAACACTAATTCTTATCCATTGAATTTCAATAATACTTTATAAGTAAAATTTCCATTTTTTCAAATACCTTTCTTAAAAAACTGTAATTCCTTCCATTTATTTGGAAAAGGATATATACAATTAATAAGAGAGTCAAATTCAATATGTTTTCGTTCTTACCTTCCTTTGCCGATTTGCTTAATCATCTTTTTTATACTTAACCTTCTTTTTAAATTATTTTAAAAATTAATTTTAATCGTCAATTAATTTTGATAATAAATATACTCGTACTTAGTTTTTAAGGATACACAATGTCTTAAACTGTAAAATATTCGATTTCAAAGAAATTTAAAAAATTTGATATTATTAATAAAAAATAATGTCAAACTTATTATGTATGCATGTTTTGTAATTCCAATTATAATAGTTTTAAAATAAAATTTAACGAATGCAAACAAAACTCATATTTGATTGACCACACCACCTTTTCAGATAATTTTTAAATATAAGTAAAGTAAGTAAGTAAAGTAAATATAAGAAAGAAAGCAAGAGAAAACAATAAATATAGTTCGCCAACAATGAGCCATATAGTCTTACTTAGTAACACCCATAATCAGCAGAAAATTATTTATAATTTGACATGGATTGAAGCCTCAAAATAGTTTTACGCAAATTTATGGTATTATCTGGGAACATCTAATTTCATTGTTTATTTCAACACAGAGATATTGCAAGAACAGCAAAATTACTAAAAAATTTTTAATAGAAACAGAATATTCGAAAGTTTCTATTCCAAATTGTCTCAACAAGAAGTAATTTCTAAAAGCATGATACACATATGCTTTGCAAATAAAAGTAAAAAGAAAACATTTTTGAGGAAAAGGACAAACTATTAAGGTATTACATTTCTAAATAAAAAATAGTTTTAATAAACATCATTGTGCGGAAAGAAACAGCATTTTATCTTTTTTGTTTTGGTCTCATCCATCTTGGTTTTAGTTCTGAAACTAAGCACAACGCTATTACATGCATTTATTTTTATAGAACTAAAAAGAATGCAAAATTAAAAATTAAATAAAAATAAAATATTTTATTAATGAATATGATTAATCGTGCCATGTTATAAGAGACAAACTCAAAATACACTGAAGTGACAAAAGTCATGGGATAGCAATATGCAAATTTTCAGATGGCAGTAGCATCGCGTAGAACAGGTATAAATGCGCAGTGCTTTCGCAGAGCCTTCATTTCTGTTCAAGTTATTCATGTGAAGAGGTTTTGACGTGATGATGACCGCACGACGGGAATTAACAGACTTTGAACGCGGAATGTTAGTTGGAGCTAGACGCATGGGTCATGCCATTTCGGAAATCGTTAGGGAATTCAACATTCCCAGATCCACTGTGTCAAGAGTGTGGCGAGAGTATGAAATTTCAGGCATAACATCCCACCATGGACAGAGCAGTGGTCGACCGCCTTCACTTAACGACCGAGACCGGCGACGTCTGCAAAGAGTCGTAAATTCTAACAGACAAGCAACACTGCGTCAAATAACCGCAGAAATCAATGTGGGACGTACAAGGGACTTGCCTGTTAGAACTGTGCGGAGAAATTTGGCTTTCTTTGGGCTATTCCAGCAGAAGACCGTCGAGTTCCTTTACTGACAGAACGACATCGCTTGCAACGACTCTCGTGGGCACGTGAGCATATCGGTTGGTCCCTAGATGAATGGAAAACCGTGGCCTGGTCCGATGAGTCACGATTTCAGTTGGTAAGAGCTGATGGCAGGGTTCGAGTGTGGCGCAGACCCCACGAAGCCATGGACCCAAACTGTCAGCAAGGCACTGTTCAAGCTGGTGGTGGCTCCGTAATGGTGTGGGCTGTTTTTTCATGGCATGGACTCTGGTGCGACTGGACCGAACATTGACTGGAAATGCTTATGTTCAGCTACTTGGAGATCACTTGCAGCCATTCATGGACTTCATGTACCCAAACAACGATGGGATTTTTATGGATGACAGTGCGCCATGTCACCGGGCCACAACTGTTCGCGATTGGTTTGAAGAACATTCTGGACAATTCCAACGAATGATCTGGCCACCTAGATCGCCCGACATGAATCCCATCGAGCATTTATGGGACATCATCAAGAGGTCTGTTCGTGCCCAAAATCCTGCACCATCAACGCTTTCACAATTATGGACGTCTATCGAGACAGCATGGCTCAATATTCCTGCAGAAGACTTCCAACGACTTGTTGAGTCCATGCCACGTCGAGTTGCTGCACTTCGCCGGGCGAAAGGAGGACCGACACGATATTAAGAGGTATCCCATGACTTTTGTCACTTCAGTGTAGTTTTTACTTATGGGAGAAGAAGACAGTATAAAAGTTTTAAAAAATAACTAAAAACTCTGTTAAGAAAGTAAAAATGCTTTTCTCATGCTCAGTGTTCAGTAGAAAAGCGTTGCTAACGAACTGTTCGGCGTCATAAAGAGCTAAAAAACAAGATGGATAAAATAAAAACAAATTCTTAATTATACACAGTCTAGTCACATTAATGTGACCACCACCTACTTTCGACGTCAACGTTAAATAACCAATCACAAAAGGCAGGTGGCAGCACATTGCAGTGGAGTGTATATAAAGGATGTCCTAGGGCATCGGAAAGCATTTCAATTGTTGGCGTAATATATATATGTATATTTGAAAATTATTAAAAAGGTGGTTATTCCGGCTTTTGACAGGTGGTCACATTAATGTGACTGGACTGTGTAATATGAAGACAGATTAGTATTCTCTTTTTCTTTTTTTTTTTTTTTTTTTGTCTTCCGTGTTCATCATTTTAATGCGTGCAAAATGAAATTTAAAGATGCTATTTTTAACATTTCCCAAGTTGCTCTAATGAATGCTAGAATTTTTTAGATAGTTTTTTATGATATATTTTATAAAACGCAGGATAGTTCCTGTGTTGTTTCGCGTCTATAATTAATATAGAAGCTCAAGCAATTCACGCACCTCATGCCAGGAAAGAAACTTAATATAAATATTTAATCACCCCGTAAAACGTTTTTAAATATCTGAAATACTACAAAATCTTGAATTTATTTAAAATATTTATTAGCAAATTTATAAAATGATTTCAATTAATTTTTTACTAATTTTCTATTTTATTATAACTTAAGGAAAAAATTTCATTTTACTTTTAGTATGTTTAAAAAATTTACTATTATAAAATATAATTATGATATATTTATAGTTAATTTAAAAAGGATATATCTGTCATAATCATAGATTTTGAAAATTATTGGTTGCAATATATTTTATAACTTAATAAATATAACGCAATTTTTAAAAATTTTATTTTTGAGAATTTAAACAATTATTTTTCAATTTAAAAAATAACATATTGTTATATTAATGCCCACAATGTTAGTTTGCATTATTATTTTAATGATTTTCAGATACGTATAATTTAATTTGCATTAAATGAGTTTTGAAAATTTTCTTTTAAATGTGTCTCTTTGAACTGAAATGACATATTCATATTCTGAGAATATTTGCATTAGCAAAATATTCGGAGACGTTTGTTCTCCTATAATATTAGAGAAATTATATTGAAAATAGAATAATTCAATTTGCTATAATCTTATCACGCTTGGATTTGAAATACAATTTTCCTCTGGCATTCTTTCGTCCACAGCAACTGTTTCCTCCCTCATGGGTATTTTCCATTCCCCCTTCCAAATGCTTGGACGCCGCAGGCGTACCACTGTCCTCATCGCTCGTAGCGATGCTTCAGTGTTTGTTTGTACATCCACGGAAAAGGCTGAGCGCCCAACCACTATTCGGCTGTGATCGACCCACTAGGCCGGACAAATTTTTAATGAATATTAGAAATAATATCACTGGGTTCAGATCGATTCGGAGGAGCATCCGTATGTATTTACATATAGATTTAATCCTCCGTTACGTGAGGAGCTCGTGTAAGCTCTTGATTTTGGCTTTATGTTAACAGGAAATGAAATACAAAAGAGAGAGAAAAAAATATAAAATAATAAAATAAAACTAGAAGTAGGTTAGTTATGAACGAAAAAAAAAAGAATTTAAAAACATGCAAACATAAAAAGTATACACGGGAATGAGTTTAATAATTAAAATACGCTCGGGCATATGCATGTGCGAGTCGTACCAAATATTAAAATTGCAATACTAAGAAATACGATAGTCGTTAGCTATCGCTAGGAGACAATTGGGATAATTACAAAAACAATTAGGTGTTAACAAGTATACAGTAACATAACTAGGAAAAATATGAATAACTAATGCAAGAAAGATATGCATAATTAAATTAAAAGTAGTAATTGCAGAAAATAGTAGCATATGCTATGTTAAGTAGTTTAATTGTTTATAACAATGACATTTAAATACTTTATACATTTGTAGGTCTTTGTTTGTTTTCCTTCTATGGACTGATATAGTCTATGTTGTTGATGAGGTAGTTCATTATGTTGTTAATTTTTGATATAGCTTTGGCATTTTTAGTTGTTTGTACTGCCCATGCTTTGTAATGTTCTGTGGATGGTTTTTTTAGATGATTATTTGCTGTAAGTGGGCATTCAAATGCGTAGTGGTCCTGCGTTCCTTCTTCTCCACATGTGCATTCATCTGTTTCTCTTAGTCGAAATCTGTATAGATATGATGGGAACGGACCATGTCCTGTTATGAAGTATGTTAATTGTATTGTCTGTATTTTGGTTTTTAATGTGGTTTGGGGATAGAAGTGGAATGCTCTTCTTCCTGTTTCACTTTCATTCCACTCTTTTTGCCAGTGGACTAAACTTTCCTTTTTAGTTGGTATTTGAGCGCGCTTGCTGGTGTATTTATTTGCCCATTCTTGTGTTGTTCGTTATTTGCTGCTTCTTTTGCCAAGGTGTCCGCTCTTTCGTTGCCTGCTATTCCTATATGTGCTTTGACCCATGATATTGCGAAGTTTTTCCGTTGGTTTCTGGCTGTATGTTTTTCCTTATTTTATAGATGAGTGGGTTGTTGTTAAAGAATTTAAATATTGACTTTACTGAGGATTCGCTGTCTGTATGTATTTCTATCTTTGTGTATGCCTTCCAAATGCTTGTCAACATAATGAATAATACTATTAAAGAAGTGCCACTGCTTGGGAGAAGAAACGCCATTTTCTTCTAACGTTAAGGTGACACTTGCCATTTTAACAGAAATTTTTTTTTATCACAAAAAAGTCCTTAATTTAGTTACATTCACTTTTTAGCCTAAGGAAATGTGCTTGCAAAGATAAATTTTTTTTTGAATGTTCACTTATAAATTTCTCATACTATAATAAAGTATTTTTATGAAATTACTGTTTCTAGCCATGGTAATCTGAAAAATTTTTTAGCTATTTAAAAATGAGTGAAAATGAAAATGAATATTGCCTTAAAATTCTCATAAATATAAAGATTTTATATATAGCTCATCTTATATACATATCAATGTAAGAAAGGTATAATAATCTTATAAAATTAATCATGAGGCAATGATGTACCAGGACAGGTTATGTAGATTTATAAACTATTAGAGGTTTGGCTATGCATTAAAATATCAGATAACAGAAATTTAATTTATATATAAAAATTGAAAATTACTTCCAGAATTTAAAATATCTGGTCCAAAAGAGTTTTTATGAGATAAGTCCTTACACGATTGAAAGCTTTTTAAAATTTAATACAATTGCTTTTCCTTTCTAAAACTATGTACTAAATTTAAATTTTCTTTTATAAACGACAAAGTACACTTATTTTCTACTCTTTGCAGATCTTCTGGCCTAATCGTCATAGACTTCGAGTTGTAATTGATATTTATTATAAACAATTCAATGACATTATAATGACAATGACATTATACTATTAAAAATTGAAAGAAAGCCATCGAATATCTATTTTTTTTTTTATAAAGCATTTGTGCATTTTTACGTTTTTTTATTCAATATTTAATCAACACATACTGCGTTTTATGAATTTAAAACCTATAATTCATTCAGCGTTTGCTTATAATTTGCAGAACGCTTGTTGATTAACTGTTTAAAAATGCTTCTAATTTAATTTATTAACATATTAAAAAAATTTCTGCTCCATTTGGATTCGTTATCTCTAAATTTTATGTCTCTATTTTGATCCAATTAATTTTAAATTGCTTTCTATTATTTATAAATAAAATTCAATCTTTTCATACTTTTTATATAAAGCCAAAAGCCAGAATAACCACATTTGGCAGAGCGGACCGCTGCGAGACGTGCAGGAAGAAAGTCAATTAGATTTCTGAAGGTGTTCACTGGAATATTGAGCCATGCCGACTCCAGTGCCGTGGCCAGATGAGCTAGATTACGCGGTTGAGGATCCATGGCGCGAACAACCCGATCGAGGTGGTCCCACAGATTCTCAATTGGGTTTAAATCCTGTGAGTTTGCTGGCCAGGGGAGTGCAGTAAACTCATCCTGGTGCTCTTCGAATCACGCACACACTGCGAGCTGTATGACATCTCGCATTGTCCTGCTGGTCGATGCCATCATTCTGAGGAAAAATAATTCGCATGTAGGGTGGGCATGGTCCGCAAGGACAGATTCGTACTTGTGCTGATACATCGTGATTTCCACAATGACGAGTGTACCCAGTGGATGCCAGGAAAACATTCCTCAAACCGTAATGCTCCCTCCTCCATCTTGGATCCTTCCGGAAATTGTTGCAGGGTGTTTGCTTTCAGACGTTTCACGCTGTATACGCCAACGTCCATCGTTAACGGTGGAGCATAAAACGTGATTCATCGGAAAAAGCCACCTGTCGCCACTCTGTGGACGTCCAGTTTCGGTACTGGCGTGCAAATTCCAGCCTTCGTCGCCGATGAACAGCAGAGCATAGGTGCATTAACCAAGTGTTTGCTGCGGAGGCCCATGCGCAGCAACGTTCGCTGAACCGTTGTTGAGGATACACACTTGGTAGCTCCTTGGTTCATCTGGGCGGTTAGTTGCTCAACAGTTGCACGTCTATTCGCCCGAACGCATCTCCGTAGCCTTCGTTCGCATCTGTCATCTATAGCCCGTGGTGCACCACATTTGCCACTCCGCTGATTTTGGATAGCGCCATTTTGCCATGCTGGGTATACTTTTACCACGGCAGCACGCGAACAGTTAGAAAATTAGCCGTTTCCGAAATGCTTCCATCCTTGGGGCGAAAGCTAATAATCATGTCCTTTTTGGAAGTCGGATAAATAGCTACGTTTCTGCATTAACCTACGATTGAAATGCTTTCCGATGCCCTATGATATCCTTTATATACACTCCATTGTAATGTGCTGCCACCTGCCTTTTGTGATTGGTTATTTCACATTGACGTCGAAAGTAGATGATGGTCACATTAATGTTACTGGACTGCTTCTTTTCTTACATTTTCTACCTGTAACTCACAAAAGATAGTAAATACTAATACTAAAAATAATTAAAGTATATGCTAATTAATCCTGCAGGAAATTCCATGCTTAATTTATTTTTTGATTTTAGTAATCAAATTAATAAAGACGAGAAAAAAAAAATATGCATTGTTTACCTAGAGATTTATGGACACGATTTTGGTGCAGGTAAACAAATCTATAAGTCGAATTAAATATATGATTTCTGTTATTATTGAATTCTTCTTGAGAAAAAAAAACTATATCCTCCAAACCGCTTTCTCACCTACATAGAATCGACGCATCAAGAAGACCTCTACGCACCAAGAAGAAGCGTCAATATATATATAAGCGTATAAAGCACGAAAATTAACAGATTTTTTTTTTCTTCTAATCCGCCGATGAAAATGTGGCAAACATGGGCAGATGGAATCATCAATGTCAGCATATTCAGCCAGTTGGGATAACCTTTTGGAAAAAAAGCTCAAATCCAAATGAAACACAACAGCCATTTATATAGGATTTTGACTAGTCTTCATGTTTCTAGGGTCATACAGTATATTGGCTTTAACTAATACTATTATATAATAATTTATAATTGACATAATATTTTTCATTAATTTATCTGAATTTAAAGCAATATTCACACGTGAATTTTAAGAAAATAAAGCATAGGCATATCAGAAATAACTTTTATATAAAATGAACTAAAAATCAACTACTACATTGTAAAAATAAATCGGACGACGAAGAAGTTTTTAACGATTTGCTAATAATTTAAATTTTAACCTACATTTTAATCAATTTTGGAAAGTTGATTGTAAAATCATCACATAATAACATAAACAGTAATTCATTTGGATCTTATTATGATATCAACCCAATTAATACCTTCGAATAAAACTTTTCTTTATTATTTTAATTGTTTATTCCACAAAATAAAAATTTATTCAATAAAATGAAACAAAAAATAATTGAATTATAATCATCAATAAATGAAACAATAAATAGTTATAAATAAATGAATTAATTTGCATTTTTTGAAAAAAAAATTAATACTATTAATCAATTCAAATTATTAAATTTTCTTGTCATCTTCCAGTAACATTTTTAAAGTTATATTTCATTTGGAATGCAATATATGAATTACTTTTAAATGTATTTGTGTTTTTATTAATTATTTAGAGAAATTTTATCTAACTATTGAAGAAGTAGTTAAATGAATAGATAAAATTTTGAAAAAAAATTACAATATTTATCTATTTTGCTGCAATATCTTCTTTCGTTTTTATGGTGAAGTGACGTACCCATTGTTTATTTAAGAGATAATTTAAAATTCAATAAATCCATTAAAACTTGTTAAAAAGAAACGTCATAATGTATGTGATCCTTTCTTATAATATTAATCAATAACAAAATATATAAAGAAAATTAATAATTTTAAAATTATGCTTTCAAAATATTTCACTGTTTTATGTTGAGTGACAACATTTAATTATGTTGGCATAATATTCAACTAGACAACGTGATTCTTACATTAGACATCTAATCGATTTAAATAGCTTTCTTTGCAATTGTTGAATATACGTTTTCACAAAAAATCTTTGTAAGTAAAGTTGAGGCCTGCATGTGTCACTTTACAAGACGAAGATGAGCTTCTCTCTGGTAACAAAATATTTTTCATAATCTCGATGTAAACTGTGATCTCTTCAAATCAACATAACAAATATTTAATAGGAAAAATTGTTATTGTTATTCATAAACATTTAATGCTTCTATCAACGAAACAGGCAGTAAATTAATATTGTTACTTAATACGGTAATTTTGTATTTGAACAGTTTTATAAAACAAATTGATAATAGGTAATAATTTGTTGATTAAATAAAATATTTTAATGAATACAAATAAATAATATTTTTAGGTAAAAAAAATCGTTTTTTTAAAATTGATAAACTGATAATTGCATAATGCTAAATTTTATTTACTAAGTGCATTTCTTGATAGACGAAAATTAGGTAATTATATGTAATCAATACTAGGAGAATGAATAGCAAGATAAAACAGCTTAATCATGCCATAATGATTAATTACGAAAACTTCATTATTATATTTTAAATGTTTAGTAATATGTAGCATTATTTATTACCATTATGTTACATAAAAATTTGAATGTTTTCCAATGAAAGATTTCAAAATATTATATCATAAAAATATTATATTCCAAAAAAAAAAAAAAAAAAAAAAAATAGTACAATTAAAACAATCGAAGCTAACAAACTGAAAGTTCTCTGCTGACATGGAAATTAATAAATTCTCATTTTTAGAAAAATTTATTGTTAATTAGAGATGCTCTTTGCGGAAACGGGAACTTTCGTAAATAATTATGGCAGTTAATGGAAACTACAATGAATAGATATATTCAATGTTTACAGGAAGATGTCGTCCATTTTCCGGATCATTCTCGTTCATCCGGACGTTCATTCTCCATTCAAGTTGATTAATTTCGTTTCTACAAGGCAAATATTGAAGTAACACTACAATTTTGTACATCTAGACGGAAATAATTATTTCTCCACAATATTTTCATTCATCATAATTTCATTCATCTTTTCATTGGCGCAACAGCCCCATGGTGATTAACGAGTGCCAGTCACTCGGCCATCAAGCTCAATTCTTTCGTTTGATGTTAATCCTTCTATTACCTATGATTATAGTCAGCCAATTTCAAATGAGATGATTTTAAGCTAGCCTTTTATTACTAAAGGATTGAGTGAATTTTTACATTCCCTACTGTAAGCATTTTCCATGTTGGGCCGGCATTTTTCAAAAGAAATATACATTTAATTGTGTCAACTATCCAGTGGTTTTGTATCGACATATATATCCATGAAAATAAAGGTTTTCAATTTTAAAAATGGATAGACTTTATATTATATGTATCCAAGAAATATACCTTCGAATTGCATATATAATAAATTAGGCACAATATAAAATTTGAATTAAAATTTAATGAAAAAATTTGCTGTAATAAGGAATTCAAATCATTTGTATTTCTAAATATTCCATTTTAGATATTAGCATTCCACTTACTGTCCCATCATTAAAAGACAAAACTTATAGCATTAAAGAATTCCATCGCATATTAGCTTTTTCTTTCAAGTTACAGCGGTTTAGTTAATCTTCAGTGATTAAGAGTTTTATTTTTGTTATTGAACTTGATAATTTAATTTAAATAATCGGCATAATCCATCGATTACAGTACCACTCGATGGATCGCGCTTCATTATATTCCGATTTTTTGTGCCCTCCAGACGCCGTTTTAAAAATCAAACATCTTTTATAAAATGGCAAGTTATATCACTGTCTTTCTTCTGCAGTCATGCGGGATAACATGAGAGAAAATTTTCTTATTTCTTATGAATCAAATATACAGTGGATAAAAAAAGTATTGGCAATTGCCTATAAATGATCATATTTGCTAACAAAGTATGTTTACAAATTTTATTTTAACATAACGATTACAGAAGGAGAAAAAACAAACAAATATAACGATATTTTCATTTAAATATTTTTTAGTCGAAATCTACGAGAAAATCCAAAATTTACATGATAAAAAAGTATTGGCAAAATTATGAAATTGGCGAAATTATGAGCGAAAACAAAATCAGTATATGTTTAGTACTTTGTATACATACCTTCCGCATCTATAACAGCTTGTAATCTATTTCTCATAGAGGAAACTAAGGTCTTTGTTGTACTGTTGGGAATTTTGTGCCACTCTTGCAATAGTAAACGTTTGAGGTCGTCTTTACTTGAAATTTTATGTTTCTTGATTTCTAGATCCAGCAGGTGCCATAAAATTTCAATTGTATTGATGTCAGACGATTGAGGTGGGGTTTTTAATTGGCGAGAAGCATTGCAGAGTAGCCATTCACGGGTGAGATTCGCTGTATGCTTGGGGTCATTGTCTTGTTGAAAAACGAATGATGTTCCCAAGCCAAGATTTTGGGCAATGATTTTTAAGTTATGGCGCAAAATGTCAATGTATGTACGTGCTGTCATAATACCATCAATAAAATGCAAGTTGCCAATTCCATTAGGTGCCATACAGCCCCAAACTAAGACGCTGCCCCCACCTTGTTTTACAGTAGCAGTTAAAGTTGCTTTTCCAATTCAGTATTTGGCCTCCTCCACACATATCGTCGTCCATCACTGCCGAAAATGTTAAACTTTGATTCGTCGGAAAAAAAAAACTGTGTTCCAAAACTCTTCCAGATAAATCAACGAAATCAACGATTTCGAAATCTAACAGTAACACTAGTAATATAACAGTATCTAGTAACTTAGTAATCTATCAGTATCTCCGTACAGTCTGTACGCTGAAAGTCTTTGCGAAGTGAAAGCAACATCTCTAGCTATCTGGGGTGCACTTATTTTAGGGTTTTCTTTAATCTTGTTAATAATGACACGTTCTTCTCTTGTACAAAATATTCGAGGCCGTCCATTTCTAGTCTTATTTTCCGTTGATCCTGTTTCCTCGAACTTTTTTTACAACACTTCTGACAGTAAATAAACTTATATTGAACTGCACTCCTATAGCACGATAAGTTAAACCTTCATTTCTGAGCCTAATAATCGTGTTTTTGACACTAACGTCTAACTCCTTCGATTTCGAAGCCATTTTACTGCAGTATTCGCAAAATAATGCATAGACACTTTTGGAGTAGTTTTGCAGACTTTATACCGGTAGAGTTTCTTATCAGTCGAAACACGTGACTTCAGTGTAAGAAAAATTTTCATAGCAGTTAAAACTTTGTCAAAACTTTTTGGACATGCAAATTTTTTTTGAAAGAAAAAATCGTTGAAAATGCAAATTAAAATAAAATTGTTACTATTTTTATATATCTAAGATGTCTTGTATTTAATTACGGCAGCTAAAATTGCATAACATTTTATTTATTTGTCAATATGAATAAATTAAGGCAATTGCCAATATTTTTTTTACCCACTGTATATATATATATATCGGATTCATAAGAAATAAGAATACATATATATATATATATATATATAATATTAAATAAAAGAAACTGGATTAAATAATTCAGATCGTTTAGAAAATAATTAATGCGCATTGCTGAAACCCAGGTTAGAAGAAAATCTAAAGTTAATAGCAATGAAATGAAGTTTTTAATGAAGGTTCAAACACAAAATCCCTAAAATAGATGATGATACAGGGAAGTATATATCATATTTAGACTATTAATTATAGCTTGATTGATGTAGCTTATCAATTAAAGCTTGGCTGTTTTAAGCAATAATAGTTTAATAATACTTCATCATTCGATAACAGAGTTTAGGGAAGACGTCCTTCACCAACAACTACAATAACAATTTGCTGCCAACAAATAAAGCTTAATATGCAGTGTAGAGGTGCCCTCTAAAATTCAAAAATATTAATAGGGGTTAGTTAAATAGATAAGAATTACTGCATTTCGACCATCCTGTGCTATTCCGATGCTGGAATCAACCAAAATTTCGTTATAATGTTGATGTAGGTTGACCAACTTTTCTTACGTTGTAAATTTTCTTATATTTGGTTACAACTTTTCTTATATCATGATGCTTGCAGTTTACGATATTTTAAAAATAATTTCGAACCAGTTCCGAAATATGATCTTTTGATGGCAATGAGATTACTAGTTTTGTATATCTTCGCATATCTTCGTCTATTGTAACTGAATTTTTTTAGATTATTTTCTCACTTCTTCTCACAGTTTTAAATATTTCAAGTTAAATTCGTTTGCTGTTTCATCTTATAAGATTTTAGCAATTTCTATGTCTTCTTTGTTTTCATTTTCACTTCTATTAGAAAGTTCATATTTTATACATTTATTGCTCCAAATCATGTAACCAAATTGTATCCATTTATCTATTTTATGCTATTTAATACTCATTGTAATTTGGGTGCTTGTTTGGACCATTTGACAAGATCTTCGAAACTCAATATTGCAAACTTGCAATAATGTTAAATGTATTCTTTCAATTTGCCCATTTCTTCTAGGCTAAATGTAGACGGTGAGTGTTTCTTGTTCAAAATAATCTCTGAAGGCTTTCGAGGTAAACACTGACACTTAAATGGAGAGGGCGTGACATATATGTAACATTAATTGTTCTAGTGCAATTTGCAAAAATTTAAAAAAGATCTAGAAGAATTAATAATGGTTAGTGAAGTTGACATGAAATCCTACACACACAAACATACACATCACATACTTACATATACACTCATGTCCATAAATTAAGGATAATTTCGAATATCACACAGAAATTGAACACTAAAATAAAAAAATATCACACACATCTTGAAGAAGAATATGCAAATTACAGGAAACCACCTGATGGCGCGGACAGTACGTCACAATGACGAGTGTAAGAGAGGGGCTTTGACAACGATTCCAAGATGATGGTAATGTGAGTAGATGTTACAGCACAGGTCGCCCCCGAGTTACAACGCCGAATGAGGACCGGTATTTAGCAGTTACTGCCAAAAGAAACAGACGGAGCACAGCATCAGACCTGTCTCATCAGCTCTCTTCATCTACCGGTACGACAGTTTCAAGGCAGACCGTGTACAGACGCTTAGGGCACATTGGTCTATATGCTCGTAGGCCTGTCACATGTGTTCCACTTACCGCAACTCACTGTCACCTGCGATTAACCTGGAGTAGAGAGCATGCATTGTGGACACCGCAACAGTGGTCTGGTGTGATGTTTTCCAACGAGTACAGGTTTAGTTTGCAGTCTGATTCTCACCGGACTTTCATATGGAGAGCTCCAGATACCCGTTACCACCAAGAGAACACCATTGAACGACACCGTTACGGTGGTGAAGGATGGCTCGTTTGGGGAGCAACTATTCTTGGTTCCAGACCTGACCTGCATGTTCAGAGTGTAACGATGACAGGCCACATCTATCGAGATGTCATTCTGGAGCAACATGTACGTTTGTTTCGGGGCACCATGAGTGCTGAATTTCGGTTTATGGATAACAACGCCCGTCCTCACCGTGCAAACATTGTAGACGAAGGCCTTCAATTGGAGGATATCACCCGTATGGATTGGCCAGCATACTCACCGGACTTGAATCCAATAGAGCATGTGTGGGATATGCGTGTCCGACGAATTGCAGCCCGTCAACCCCCTCCCACCTGTCAGCAAAACTTCGGAGGGCATTGCTTGATGAGTGGTGTAATATTCCCCAAGATCAGATTGATAATTTGATACTCAGCATGCCTAAGCGTAGTAAGGCCTGTATTGCATCGTCCGGGAGACATACTCCATATTAACCATCATACTAACCATGTTATACTGTTTTTGTAAATAGGTTCTTTTTGAAATTTGCTCAGGAGTAAAAATCGCAATTTTTATTAATTATGTCAAACATATAGCATCTGTTTTGCTCTTTACCTTTTGTTTAATAAATAGACTTTACAAATAAGTCAAATTTGTTTTGCTTCGAAGATCGGCATTGTGATGAGTAAATGTCATCTTACGAATTCTAAGAGAATGATTTTAGCAGATTGCGAGCAGTTATTTGAAAGGAAAATGATAGAAACTTCAAGCAAACGATTGGAAGGAGAACGGATTCGATTTCAAACAGATATAATTAACTTGGAAGTGATTCTTTGCTGCGTCTGTCAAAATAAGTATTGGAGAAGAGAGGGCTCCAATTGGCCACCGCATTCATCGTCGCCTACTCATATGACAGCCCATGTCCTACATCACAAATACCTGCTAGGCCTAAACTACCAAGTGATTCAAAGAAACACAATCAAAATGTGTAGCAAAACCATAATACATTTTTCTAAACTAAGCCGTGAAAAAGAATGATATTGTTCAAACCGAATTGCGCAATGGTTTCTGCTACGAAACTGAAAATAGTAATAAATATCAAAATGGCGAACACTTAGAAATGCCTTGGCAGACGAAGAATCCAACGCACATAGTTATACAAAATATAGGAGTTTGAATAAACTCAAAATTGTTTTTATATAAATAGGGATACGTATAAAAAATAGGAAAATGTATAAATAGGGATAAGTATAAAAAATTAGAGTATGAAACATGTTGTCTAGCAAATCCGTAAGTTCTAAAAAGAAAGTAAAGCCAAAAAAGAAATTGAATGTGTAAGGCAATTCTCATTTTGAAGGCAAGCACAATTGCCATTTATCCAGTGTAGGCTTTTAATTTATGAAATTTTAAAACCGATAATTATTCGAGAATATTTCTTAATGGATTATAAACATTTAAAAAATATTTTTGGCTTAATTAGTTGCTTGATCTTCAACATTTATTTGTTTCTGTTTAGAACCTTTTAGTCTTAGATTTCTTTTAATTATTTTTTAATCTGGATAAATTATCCAGAAATTATGCAAAGGACAATCTTATAATTCATTTGTACAGTGAATGGATTGTAGATATATACTTACATCATTATGTTCTATAATCAGAAATCCCCCTAACTTAATTAGGCAGAATTCTGGTGTAAAAAGTCTCTTTGGTCTAAATTGAACTTTTTAATTCATTGTGAATAATTTCATAAACTCTCAGAAGAGTCAAAACCAGAGTTGCATTATTTATTTATTCTCTTTATATGGATATTGTTCTTAAATAGCAACTGGAGTTACGGCAGTATTCTATTCGTTGGAAAACGTCAATGTGTAAAGAATTTGCGAAATTGGAAAATGAGATAAAATCTGAAACTGATTCATTCACAGAACTGATTATCTTAACCGAATAAACATTTTATTAAACTTTTTTTTTTGTTCTATATCTAATGTTAAAAGAACCACATTATACCAGCAAAAATATCAATACACTTGATCAATTTTGTAAGATCCCTCTTGTTAATTTAACAAAATCATTGTTAAGTTAACCTCGATTATATAATATTCTAAATACTAATAATATTCAAAATTTGTGTAAAGAATATATTTTAAAACGTATATAAATTTCCTTGAAGAGTCATCAATTTAATATTAAAAAACACATGTTGTGCTTGTGCTTTATTGAATAATTAAATCTTTTTTTTTTTAATTCTTCCTTTTTGATTATCTTTTATCCATTTTTAACGCTTTTTTACTACATTTAAAATGTTTTGTTCGTTAAGTTTTCTTGAAATAATTGTCACTTAAAACGTATTTGTAAATAATAAATAAGTTCAATAATTTACTCTCTTGTGTTTAAATATTTATTATTTTTATTGTAAACTATTATAGTTTCTTAAAAAAATATCTAAAAAAAAGCAGGGATATAAGAATTCATTCTTTTTTTCCAGTAATACAGATAACAAAACTAAAATGTTTACTTTGGCGACTTGGGAGTAATTGCTGTACTTCCTGTAGTATTTCCCTGAAATCAAAAGAGACAACGGATATTTCTTCGTAAGAGAGCATTGTTTTTCCTTAGATTGAGGTCTATCCATGTCGATACAAGTTTTTCAGTATTACTTAGGGCTCACCAAAACGAGTCTCATATGAAGAACATTCACTCACGTGAAGGAAATTGGAAGATGATTGCTTTTCAAAGAGATGCTGGATCCATATGCTTGGAACTAAGCGGAAAGGATTGATACTACTCTGGTACTACTTGAGATACTATTTCAGCACAACTATGATTCATCGAACTGTTTATTAACCCTTCCCCAATCTCTTCTCACAGCCTCAGAGTACCATCTTCCCGAAAAGCGACTTTAAGTAAGCTTTACCATCATCCCGAAAAGTGATGAGTAGTTGGGAAAAGATAAAAAAATATATATTGTGATTATGAAAATGCTCTG
Source organism: Caerostris extrusa (assembly GCA_021605095.1). Lineage (NCBI taxonomy): Eukaryota > Metazoa > Arthropoda > Arachnida > Araneae > Araneidae > Caerostris > Caerostris extrusa. Next base: position 46,153 of record BPLR01014116.1, read on the forward strand.
CTGAATGAAATGCTTTAAATGCTCTACTACTAATCAGGAAAAATGTTCGCAAGCAAGTATAAATTTACGATATTTTTTATGCATTTGTAAAAGCTTACACAATATGAGGAGGCTATCTGAGAGTAAAAATTCAAAATGAATTTGAGGTATTTAAAGGAATCTCGAATAATTACCATCTGTGAATAATTATCATGTATGCCAAGTGAAGCATTAAAACATAGAGAACACACATTCGACATATATTAAAGCAGAAATACTCGAATAAACGAAGGCTTAACAATTAAGAAATAAATAACTGACAGGTATAATAAGATTATAGCCTATTCTGCTCTGCTATTCAATATTCAATAAAATGGTACAAACCAAAGCTTCCAAACATTTGACTTATGTGAATATTTTTCAAATAAGATTATTTTCTTCTGATTCATGTCGTTTCTAATCAGATTTAGAAGAACAATTTAATACAATCTATATTTTTGAAATAAATCTTTATATTTTAGGCAATATTTTCTTTATTACATTATTCTTCTACTTCTTTCTCTTCAAAATATTTCTTTCTTTTTAATTTTTATTTTCAGTGACTACTTTGCTTTTCGAAATAACTTCATGTCGAGCTATTTTAGAGAATAGATTGTCGGATATTGTATCTTCTAAAAATTTTTGAATCAGATTGATTGAATTTGTTTCTTAAATTGAAATATAGAATGTCGTGTTTGATCAGCATAAATATCTACAAAACATTTTTTTTTTCTTTCCAACGGCAAGTTTAGAGGATAACAAATATCCTAAAGAGAAATTAGTACAATGAACAAGATAGAAACAGTTAATATCTATCAAATTATATTTGGCAATTCAATAACGATCCCATAAAGAAATAGGAGGCAGTGCAAAACAGGAAGCAAAGTGAGACATATGCATATCGTCCTGGTAATCACACAGGAGACAGAGAGGGTCAAGAGTCAGTTAAATTCGTGAATGTGCTTGCGGTGACAGTCGTCACCGCAGAAAATTGTAGCAATACCACCGATGATAATGGGAAAACACCTGAATTTCACTGCAGAAAAGAAACTCACACTAAGAGCGATACTAAAGGCCGTGTTTGCAGATAATTTTGCCGTATCAGACGTTGCCCAAAGTGCACCACTAGGCGGTAGATCTACGTTGCATTCTTATATATATCTGCAAAATCTATTTTTACAAATTTCAAGCTATTTCATATTATTATTCTCATTTATATTCTGGTTGCTTCCTTGTTAGATACTTTGCAAATATGCAACTGAAAAATGTTTGTAGGTCTCACAAACTGATATAAAAAGCTAATTTAATTGTTTATATATTATTTCAATGTTTCCATTTCAAATTAATTTTTACTAACTTACATGAAGAAGATCGCAATGTCATACAAATGTAAATTTTATTTGCTTTTGTGAAATTTAATTTTAACGCAACTATAAGTGAAATTTCCCCAAATGTAATACATAATCAAAAAAAGTTAAAATTTTGAGATTTTTTTTATACATGAAAAAAAAAAGGGATTAAGAATTTTTTTAAAGGGACTGTGCTTGAGGAAAAACCGTGAAAATGTTTAGCATTTTTTCTTACTTATCCAATTTGATAGACAGTATAACTTGCAAGAACCCCATGTGCCCTCATGGAAAAAGGGAGAGGGGAGGGAGCTTCTGTTATGATGGAGCACCCATTTGGCTCCGTGATGCAAGAAAGAGGGAAATGCCTTTCTAAAGGACGTTTAGCGGGAACTATCCCCCATTTGCGTATCGTATGTGAGAAAACCCGCAAAACTCTCACTAGGTAGTCCGACTCATTAAACTCACTCATTTGAAGCCTGATTAATAAAATGAACTAAAGTTAAATAAACTAATAATACTAGATAATCATACTATTAGAAAATAAAAAAATGTTGAGAGATTAAAAAAGGCACACGATTACTGTTAATTTAATTATATGATAACATGGACTTTATGTAATTATGTATATATGTTAAATTTTTGAATAATTTGAGGTACTTTTTAATGTGTTGTAAAAAACAATTTTTAAATGAATTAATTTAAAAGTTTTAGTTGTGTTATATAAAAATAGGGAATCTTAGAAATTGATTGCATTAATCCAGCAAATGAAGCTTTTAAAGTTCTCGATTCATCAAGACATTAATGAGTGATGTGTTGATTCACACGTCCTCGTGCTCAGTTGTTATTCATTTAAATTAAGCATTGGAAACCTTAGTCACTGCCGTTTTGTAGTGCATATTATAATACTTAAAGCTGATAATTCTCAATCAATCAATAAGCATATTAACCTATCAATTCTATATTAATTATTAACAAATTCCAAATACAAATTCCACTCATAAAAGCGGAATTCACTCGAAGAGGAAACCCGCAAATTCACCGTGTTCTTTTGTAACTAATCCTTAATGTCCAGAAACGTAACGAACACTCTATAAGTATTTTACTTATGGAAGAAGGGAAAGGGGCGACAGCTCCTGTTGTGATAGAGCACTCGTAGGTAGAAATCTGATTTGGCCCCGAGTCGCTGAAGAAGAAGGGCAGTGGCTTCCGGAAGGAATTTTAGGGGATCAACCCGTATAAGAATGCCCCGTATCGTATGGAAGAACACCCGGAAAACTTTTACCAGGTGGCTCGACTCAAAGAGGCAAGATGCTGAGGTAGAAATCTGATTCGGCGTCATCGAATCTCTTCGTTTTTTTAAACGGTGTCTGCAACAAAGTTTTCAGTGGAGGGAGGCTGTGCCCTAATGCACACCAGCGGAGTACCTTGTCACTGAACTATAGCACAAATATAGTTCCCACATTATACTTTGGAATTCCAACGCAGATATCAGAATATATGTAATCATTCTGTCATTTTTTGCAGTTAATTTTAATTTAAAAAAGTTTAATATTGTATTATAGGAAATATATAAACTCATGTTTGTGAAAATTGCAACACCATGAAGGACTTACGCGAGTGAGCTGAAATTTTCAGGAAATCTAAATCAGCGCATGATATGCAAATGATTAGAATTTCAAATCCGTAGCTTATGCGTATGCTGAGCAGCGCCCTCTGAACGGCGGATGGAGCTGACGGCTGTAGCGAGGAGTGTATGGTTATCGGTGGTTATCTGCTAGTGTTAAACGTCAACTCAATCATTACTTATGCCTCTTCGACGAAAGAGAGCGAGATTTGAACAACTTACAGAGTTTGAACGGGGAAAATCCTCGGCCTTCGTGAAGCTGGATTGTCTTATCGTGCAGTAGCCGCTCGTGTGCAGCGTAACAGCAGCACCGTGATGCGTCTTTGGAAGCAGTGGACGGACGAGTGTCGGACAACTCGGAAATCCGGGAGTGGACCCCGAAATGTGACGTCAGCTCGCGATGATAGACACCTGGTCCGCATGGCTCTGACGGACCGTATAGCTTCCTCTAGACAATTGGCAGCACAGGGTCAATAGCTACAGGTGTTCCATTGTGTGCTTCATCAATTCGTAGACGTCTGCTGCAGCGTGGACTGCGCGCAAGGACACCTTTATACAGGATCCCTCTCACGCTAAACCATTGCCGCCTGCGGCTACAAATGGGCCGCTCAGCATAGAGACTGGCGTGCTGATTGGCAGCATGTCGTGTTTTCTGACGAATCCGCTTTAATTTGAGTTATCATGATGGCCGCATTCGTGTCAGGCGCTGTATTTCAACAGGACAATGCCCGCCCTCATATCGCTAGGACTGTTCAATCCATCTTTGCAACGCGGCAGGTACAGCTTCTTCCTTGGCCTGCGTATTCCCCGGATATGTCACCGATTGAACATGTGTGGGATTTCGCTAGTCGGCGTCTCGCTCGTGATCCTGGTCCTGTTTCTTCTGCAGATGAACTTTGGGTGCGCATACAAGCAATATGGAATGCTCTTCCTCAGGCAGACATTCAAAATTTGTTTGACCCATGCCACGTCGTGTAGCAGCACTTATTGCGGCGCGTGGTGGCTACACAAAAATACTGATTCCGATCTCTTGTTTTGTTTGTTTGCTTTGAACATTTAATCATTTATTTGTACCACTACCACTCAACCGTGTATTAAATTTCATTCAATTATGACGATTCCTTCATGGTGTTGCAATTTTCACAAACATGAGTTTATATATATATATTTCACTCTCATTTGTATAGTTACTTTGTCATCATTATCAAAAAATATTATTGATACTTAAATTCCATTGGACATTGCAAAAAAAGTATTAAATTATTGAACAGAACTATTGCTATTGGAAAGATGGGATGCTAGAAGTTTTTAAATCATAATTTAAAAGCCTTGATACTAAATAGGTCGATGTTCAGAAATTTTTTTGCACAACCCTATGTACTTGTCTGCATTCCAATACAAAGTAAAGCAGTTGTTAAAACTTTACAATTACATGAAATAGCATAACACGGAATTTTATCCGTCCGAGTTACTTTCTATCAGCAACCGAGAATTATTTATGTTAATTAGTTCTGTGAGTGATTTTCTTTTTTTAACAAAAGGAGGTTTAATATAGGATTCGAGGAAAGTAATTGATTAAAATCTTTCTTATTACATCATAACCAATGACTTACATCATCTGTTATTGAAAGAAAATCTGTTTTTTAAAGTAATATCTTTGAAATCATAATTTCGTCAACAGTTTTCTTTTTCAAAACTGCACTTTCGAGAAGAAAGACGAATCGAAGAATAAGTCAATATTTCTAGCAAATTCTAGCAAATTTTTTAATTTTTTACTTTTTATATGCATTAACGATTTCTATCCTATGATAACTTCTTGAAACAAAGATGTCGAACTACACATTTTATAGAAATAAAAATAATTAATCAATAAAAAATAATTTTTTATTGCCCTCTCATATGTCATATTGTATCTCTCATTGCAACTGCACGGATTTGGCCTTAATGAAATTATTAAATTTTATCTTCATAATGCATTCAATGTGTTCAAAAGACAAATTAAAAACTTTTTTATCTGAGGATGGATAGTTTATAAGCTGAGGCACATACAGATAGTAACATCGCAATATTTGTGTACAAAAAACCTCCTTTCTGAACACCCCTTTTCACGCTCAAACCGCTTTCGCTTTTCTGGAAGAAAAATCGAGGCGAAAATTTACGTACATGCTTTTCACTGAACTTTCAGATCCTTTTGTTTCTCGGTGGTAAAAGGAAGACAAACGCACATGAATCCCCTTCAGT